>CM045762.1:170581288-170742367 GCA_025200525.1 Camellia lanceoleosa
TTATTTGGTTTTATTAATTTTTTTTCAAAATTAAAATTTTTATTTTCATATTTTTAATATTTTAAATAATTTTTTTATTTTTAGATGCATTTAACTTTATATAAAAAAAAGTAAAAGTATTTAGTGAAAAATATAAAAAAAAAAAAAATCTAATAACATACACAAGAATACAAAAAATATATCAATTTTTAAATTTTTTGTATTTAGAAATGTTATACTTTTTAAATATATCTACATTAGGTGCATCAAAAAAATTTAAAAAAATACTTAAAATATTTTTAAAATCACAGAAAAAAAAAAAAAACTAAAAATCTAAAAAATATAAAATTTAACTTTTAGAAAATAGTGAACACCAAACAAGGTGAATATATATATTATTAATTTTAAAATATTTTTATTAATTATATATATTTTTAACATTTTAATTAAGGTAAATTACATCTTGCCCCCCTAAAGTTTCACTAATTTATCACTTTGACCCTTTAAGTTTGATTTTTTCCCCTTTGGCCCTTCATGTTTATAATCCTTTCCACTTTACTCCTAAACTAACTTCCATCCAAAACCTAAAATTTGTCACATCACAAAGACATCACCATGTGTGATGTAAAAAATACACTAAAGATGCAAAAAAATGAAAAATAGAAAACAAAAAAATTAGAATTTTTTTTAGTCTTTAGTGAACTTTTTTTCAAATTTATTCATAAATAGTATTACATTATAGATGTATTTAGATTAAATGCACCTAAAAAAATAAAAACAAATTTAACTAAAAAAGAAAAAAGTTCCTAAAGATGAAAAAAATGATAGTAAACTTTTCATTTCAGAATTGACAATACAGGTGTTTGAATCAATAATTTTCATTTTTTTCGTCTTTAGTAAAAAATTTTCATTTTTTAGGTAAATTTGTTTTTATTTTTTAGGTGCATCTAACTGATGCATCTATAATGAATAATGTTTTATGAATAAAATTTGAAAAAAAGTTCACTAAGACTAAAAAGCAAATTAAATTTTTTTGTTTGTTTTTTTTCATTTTTTTGCATCTTTAGTGAATTTTTACAAAGACACATGGAGTCGATAAAGATGATATTGTGATTCTCGTTATTTTTTGATAGAAGTTAGTCTAGGAGTAAAGTGAGAAAGATTGCAAATATGAATGATTAAAGTGAAAAAAATCAAATTTAAAGAGTTAAAATAAGAAAGATTACAAATATAAAGGGACAAAGTAAAAAAAATTAAACTTAAAAAGATAAAATGAGAAATAAGTAAACTTAAATGGGTAGAGTATAATTTATCCTTTTTAATTATTTTAAAATATTTTTAGCTGTATTCGAGGAAGATGAAGCCACACGCACAATGATTGCTACATTTTGTCATGTGTCGTCAATTTTAGACATAAGCTATTTTTAATATATATACACTATAGAATTAGCATTCATTGCTTCACATTATGAGGTTGACATCGACAATAATTTTTATTTAGGTTTTGATACTAGAAAAACGAGTTATAAGATTAATTGAACCATTTACTGCCAAAAAGTTCATAAAATGTAATTAAAAAAAATACTTGAGAGGCCTAATTGAACATCCCTAATGATGTATAATAAATCATACTCCTCGCTTTTATCTACTCTTTTTTTCTCTATATTCTCTCTCTTTCACCACATTAGAAGTCAAAATAATTGATAAGAGATGTAATTTTCAAAATAACAAAGTTATAATGAGAATGTAATGTCTCACATACCGCTTTGTAAACAAGAATATAAAGTTGTTAGTTAGTATAGATGAAAAATAAAAGAAAAAAGAAAGAAATTACAATTTGGTATAAATAAATTTTAAATCAATGATAAATTTTAATATTAATAATTTTAATTTTAATTTTTTCATTAAAGTTGTAATTATTTTATGGAGGACCACTGACTTCTAATTTTCCCACAAAATAGATAAATAAATAAAATGTAGAGAAGTTACCAAGTAGGCCAGCTGCAAAGTGGCCCATACTGATTGGAGACCCAAGTCTAGATTTAGTTGGGCCAATCTGAGTTATAATAGTAATTGGGCCAGGGTAAGTTTGCGGTGGTGCAGTGTCACATGAATGCAATGTACCTTCATGCTCTTAATTATTGAATTAGATAGATTTTAAAACAAGTAAGCATAATCATAATCATGAAATTATTTGATAATCTTAGGGTGGATTTGAGTTTCATTTTTAGTAGTTTTTTAGATTTTGACTTTTTTTTTTTAAATTAAAAAACTTAATGTATTTGAAGAGTTACTAAAAACATTACTTTTTGTAAAAGAAAAAAAAGTTGACGTAATACATAATTTTTTTAACTATGATAAACGATTTTGTAACTTTTTTACTTTTTGATTATTTTAGAAAAAATAAATTTTTTTATGATGTTGCCAAACATGCACTTAACCCTCGTTTTGGGAACTTAGTTATTTTAATTGGTTTTTTTTTACTATTTCATGAGATGAAAAAAACTTGTGTTTGAGATGATTTGTAAATTTTTTGTAATTGAATGGTGTTTGGGATAATTTATTTTGGGTAAAATAGCCAATGAAGACACACACACACCAAAAAAAAAAAAAAAAAAAAAGAGAGAGAGAGAGAGAGAGAGAGAGACAATAATAATAAGACAAAATATCACATTCTACAAGTCAATTAGTCACTTTTTCTCTCACAATCATCTATTCCACTATAAAAAAAAAAAAATCACAAATCATTCTCAACACAACTTTTTTCCATCTCATAAAATAGTTAAAAATCTGAAGTTAACTAAAATAGCAAAGTTTCCAAACAAGGGCTTAGAGTAGGGTGGTTTGGAAATTAGCTATTTTAGTTAATTTTTAATTTCTACTAAAAGATATACGTAAAAAGAAAGAGAATTGTGTGATAATTTATAATGACATTTTGGCTTTTAATTTAAAATAACATATTTCTAAACGGATACTTGTTCTATTATTTTTTTGAAGTACAACAAAAAATTAGAGATCTCCTCAACTGGAAATAATAATCCAATGGTAATAAAAATAAAAATACAAATTAATTATAAAATTTATACATTTTAATAATTAAAATATTATATATTTTTTTATAATTTTAATTTTTTTTTTCCTCTTATCACTGTATTGTTATTTTTCCATGTTTTTTTCATAATTTGCACATAGGACTATGACTAATGGTGATTAATTGCAATTGATATGATGGTCCTAATAAATAATGGGCTCCATTGCCCAAAGGGTTAAAGAGTGAAGCCCAACTTTTCAATGATGATAATCCAATTCCAGGAAGGATAGTCTAATCAAGGTCTCTTTCAGATTGCTTTTAATGCTAGCATGTTTGAGAAATAGCTATGATGTACAACCTGATGATGGTCGTATGATTTCTTTTCACCATCGAAGTAAGGGTTTATTGTTTGTATTTGCATTGAAAATGATAATCCCTCCCATTTAAAATAATAGTTCATTTTAAGAAATTTAATTTTTTTTAATAATATAATTATTACATTTTAAAAAAAATAATTTTTTAAAATTACTTTTTGATAGTACATTGTTTTGAAAATATCAATTGTTATAATTATATCTTTTGTGTTGTTAATAAATTTAAAAGAGAGACAAAATATGAAATTCATATTATTTTTGTCATTGATTTTTGAAAATGAGCTAATATTTTGGAACAATGAAAAGAAAAATGACTTGGACCCCCCGGACCTCCTCTCTCTCTAATTAGCCAATTTTTTTTATTATTTTATTTTATTTATTTTTCTCCTCCAATCACCACCCCCACGTGTGTGTGGTGTGGTGGAGGGTGATTAAAGGGGTCTCAATCATTTCTCCAATGAAAATTGAATAAGAGACTAATATTTTAAGACGAGTAAGTATGGATTTTCAAATTTATTTTAAAAGTGAATATATAGCCTTCGCTTAAGTAATAAACTAAAATGAATTTTTGCAAAATAGTAAAAATAGTAACAAAAGGAAAAATAGGCATTTTAGCATAGTAAAACAAAATATTACATCACAATCATAATCATTTATTTTTCTTTTACAAAGTAAAAAACCAAAAACCTATCACAAACGAGAATTTTAGCCCCAAGCTAAAAAATCAAAAGCCAAAAAGATAACCCACATCCAAATGACCTCTATATAGTATAAATTAGAATGCTCACAGATCAAGTTGAATCTGATAACTTTTCATCCGCTATTCGTTAGAATTTAGGTAGATTGACAAAAATCATTCCATATCCATTTGCTTAGTTAACCAATGCGGATTGAACGCATCGTAGATTGGTGGATGAATGCAGTTTTTAATGGTTTGAATTTTATTATTTTGGATCTTTTTTGAACTATTTTTCAATAATTTCCTTTACTATTTTGTGCCCAAAATTTCTTATTCTTCATTTTTATAATAAAATAAAAGTTCAATTTTCATATTTCATAAATAGCTAATATAATTACTAAATAAAATTTTTTTTTGGTAAATTACACTCACCTCTCCTAAGGTTTTCGATAAATACAGGGATCTCCCCTATAGTTTCAATAATTACAGAAACCTCTCTTACTTTTTCTGACATTGTCAAAATTCTCTCATCCCGTTAATGAGGTGTTCAACTGAATACTGGGATATTGGGATGCAATTAGAGCCAAATTGTCTTTAAGAATGGCCTAGAGGATGAATGCCCTCTCTGAAAGTCATCGGCGAAAACTCTACAAAAAAGTATGAAGGAGCTGATGGCTCGAATTGAAAAATACGCCAGAGTAGAAGAGGATATGCTGGGAACAAATGCGCCAAAGCAAAAAAAGAGAAACGATTTGTCGAAACGAGGCCGAGGTAACACTGGTTTTAACAGGCATGAGACAAGGTTGAGGGTCAGATAGACAATCACCACTGTTTTCGATCCCTATTATAAAGTTCTAGAAAGAATTAGGAACCACCAGACATAGAGCAATCAAGAAGGTCCCTCAAGAGTATACGGGCAGAGCCTTGAAAGCAATCAGACTTACTATAATGAGGATGAGAACTTGACTTAGGGGTGCAGGTTCAAGACGCAGCTTGGAGGATCTGGTCGATAAGGTCATCTCATGAGACCTAGTAAGCGAGGCCAAAATAAGGAAGAGCAGAAAGGTCGCCCCAAGCACCGACGCACCACCTCCGCCACCACCACCATATAAGCAGATAGACCTCAGTGATAAATGTTATTCACCAAAGGTCAATGAGAATGAGGTGCAGAGAGACTCAAAGAGTTAGGCACCCAAAGATGTGTATCAGTCCAAAGAAAAGCCTACGCATCAATGAGTACCAGGACCAATGGTCTTTTTACCGAGGCAGACTTGGATTTGGCGCAACATCCATACAATGGTGGCTTGGTGATGACGTTGATGGGTGGGGACTACCAGGTAAAGCGTATATTGGCTAATTAAGGTAGTCCTAGTGTCATCATGTATGTTAGATGTTATAAGGAGCTTGGCCTTCATTCAAATGATTTGGAACAATCCAATGTACCAGATGGTTGATTCAACTAACGCTGACGTAGTCTTTAGGAGACCCGAATTTAGAAGTATAGGCAGGCACGAAGAAAGTAAGTACAGAGTTGACAGTAATTGACACCCCCTCCCCTTACAATGTTATCTTAGAAAGACCGTGGTTGCACACAATGAGGGTTGTTCCCTCAACGTTGCACTAGTTATTGCGGTTCCCAACGGAGCATGGAATTGGGGAAGTCAGAGGGGACCAAGTGCAAGCAAAAAATTGCTTTATGGCAAAGAATGAAATCCACCCAAGAACACGTGAAAGGCGTATGAGAAATTGAAGATGAGGACATAGAGGTCCTAGATGATGTCGGCAAAACCAGCTGATAAGAGTAAGGAGGCTTTGAAGAAAATTCTGGTTCAAGAAGGTGACAAAGAGCGCTTTTTTCTTCTCGGCTTAGGATTAGCCGAGAAGGAAGAAAGGGAGTTGGAGGCTTTCTTGCGAGCAAACATAGAAGTGTTTGCTTGAATGCCATACGAGATGCCTGGCATTGACCCCAAGCTCACTTGTCATAGGTGTAGACACCCCATTTTAATCGGTCCTAAGACTTTGGCGTTTTCTTTTGATTACCCGATGATGACAATTAGAATGTGTTTCTCACAGAATTCTCAAGAAGAGAGATGGAATTTGAAATTTAATTCCAACCTCCACCATTATGGCTAAATTGTTTTAAAATACTAAATATTTCATTAGTTTAGTATTTTTGTAATTTTACATAATTTTATGTGTTTGTTCATATTTTTGGTGTTTTTATATAAATTGGTATAAATTATATATTTTATATATATAAAAGAAAATAATAAAAAAATATATAATATTAAAATATGTGCTTAATATTATTATGTTATATGTTTATTATTTTATGTAAATTATATATTTTAGATATTTTATATATTATATTATATTATATATAAAAGAAAATAATAAAAAAAATTATAATATTAAAATATGTGTTTAATATTATTATATTATAGTTTAGTATTTTATGTAAATTATATATTTTAGATATGTTATATATTATATTATATTATATTATATAATAAAAGAAAATAATAAAAAATATATTGATGTCGGTCACCTCAATCGCCAACATCAACCTCAAAGAAACATATATAAATATATATATATATATATAATCTTTATATACTTTATATTATTATATTATCTATTTGTTGCCTATATAAAGCAAACTAAATGGAGAGATTTAGGGGCAAAAACAAAAACAAAACAAATTTGATTGAAGAGAGAGTTAGAAAGAGTCAAAGAGAAAAGAGAGAAACCATTAACCATTTCAAACTTGAGCCAAAAACACTTCCAAGCTTCCATAGCTACTGGAATTCCTCATTTTCATACACCAAAACCACTCCAAAAATTTTGATATAATCAAAGATCAATTACCTTGATCACAAGGAAGAGTGTTTAGTAATTGAAAGTGAGAAAAACTAGAGAGTTAGCCACTTTTCATACCATAAACTCCAAATTGAGGATTGAGAACACACATTCTACACTTTAGGGTGATCAAAAGAAAGTTTGAGAACTAAGAAGTTCATCATTTCCTTGGAAGGTGAATTCACAAACCTTTCATTTTCTTGCATTTTGTATCTATTTTGCTCTTTTGCTCTTTTGCTCTTTTGCTTTAATTTATTGTTATATTTTATACTGTCGTAATCTAACTGAAAATGGTGAATTGAAGTCCCCTATATGTTGCTTTTCGCACGAGAAAGAGACCATTCATGCTGAATGGTTTAATCTCTTCGGAGGTTCATTACCAGGGCATTACCTCTCTCTCATGCCAAGAACAACTCTTTATTTGACGCTTCTCTTATTTTAGTGGACATAACTCTCATTTTTGGACTAAAATGACTAAAGAATGGCAAGGTAATTAAACGGGCTAATAAAATTGGACTAAAAGAGGCACAAGATAATAAAATTGAGTTGGGTTCAATCAGATGTCATATTGAACCCATTGTTTTTTTATTTCAACTTGTTTTGCTCTTTTGCTTTGATTTCTTGTCATATTACATATTGTTGTAATCTAACCGAAGTGGTGAGTTGAGACTCCCATAGATATTATTGTTGAAATCTAAGAAAATGTATTTGGCCGAGCCTATCGAGCTACTCCAAATTAGTTGGCGGTGGTAGCCACCTAAAATACACCATCGCGCCTGCAACCTTCATGACCATGCCTGCAACCTCTAGGCAAAATCAGGCAGCCTTCCGACAACCTCCGATGGTCTTTGTGGCACTTGAAGCTGCAATTTTATCATGTTTATTTCATTTTGAGTGTTTGTGAGGATTTTTTTTATATTATGTTGTAATATTTATTCATCTCCCTGGGATTTGTAATATTTAAAATGTTGTAATAATTCTCCTGCCCCACTTCTTTCTATCCTGCTTTTTACTTGCTTTTATGTGTGAATACGATCATATTTTGGCTTTTTATCCATGCTTTGCATCCATGTTTCATGTATCTTGATTCAACTTTTAATCAATTCCTATGTGATTATATGCGCCACCTCATGTTTTGAGATGATTCACATGTCATATCTTAGAAACCTAATCAGAGTTGCATCTCATGAGTAAATTGCATTATGATTTGTATATAAGATCATGCATGTTTTATTAACTTTGTTTTGTAGTCGTTGAGGGACGCCGATAAATATGTAAGTTTTATGTTTTAGCATCCCATTTGTGTGCATTTTTCTTATTATATTTAAGCATCCTACCATGTGGCTACTTGCTTATTTGATATAACTATATGAATGCCAAGGATGGAGGTTGTGTTGTTTAATTTGGAATAGTGTTGATTTTCATGCTTGTAAACTCAATTTATTTGGATTGTACATCTCCAAAACTCTTTTAAAACTACATGAAACCAAATTATTCCAAAATAAATGACATAGTCTATACTTGTATGCTTCACATAGTAAATTTTAGGATTTATTAAATAATTGAAATATGAACATATAAAGTAAATAAAATTCATATCATGGTTTAGTAGAGACTGATATTTGACTGGGTGAGCGGAGGTGCTCATTATTGACCTTCTCCTTTCATACCTAAGGTTCCAAGCCAAGTATCTTTGGTTACGACAAACAGTGGCCTTGGCACAAGTCATGGGTTTTTTAATTTTTCCAAAATAAATGTTAGGTGGTGACTCTGAGATCTGATGACGCAGTCCATTTCTGACAATAGGTTTTGCAATAAAATGGATTTTCTAAAAGTTGCCAAATCTGGACTTTTATCTATGTTTCACATTGCACTCGTGAGACTAGATCAAAGAGATCTCGGGAGTCCGAACTGTTTAACGCACACGGGTATCCCCTGGGCATGTTATAGTTTCGCCACTCATGGGAATTTTATGAAACCTCGACTAACTCCATAATATGACTTTTATTTTCAATTATATGTTTATTGCACGACATGCATTAGTGCACTTAAACTTCTTGTGTTGCCCAGATACTAGTGGGAGCATAGGCAAGCTTTTTGTGTCACTACACCTATCTTTACGATACCTTAGAGGTCTCATGTTGTAACCTTTTGAGATCTCAAAAAAGTAGCTCGCTATGTAGCTGCTATCTAGCTTTGCTATTTAAGGTTCTCAGACTCTGAAGAGAGACTATTTGATTTCCTAGGATCTTTATTGGTTATGACCCAAAGGACTCTTTCGTAACGTTACCTTGACTTCAACCCCTAAAGTAGAGCTAACCTTGTGCATATAATGAGCTATAGTACCTTCCAAAATTATGACATGATGGATGTATGATGCCGCTTGTTTGGATAATGAAACCCTAGATCATTTCAAAGTGAGGATAGGGTAACCCTACCCTCCATAGGGGTGTTTGTTCTCTTTCCTACTATGTGTTATGTGCAATGTATGAGAATTCTCAGATTCAGATGAATGGTTTAGTCATTTCAGTTTGTGGAGTTGAGTTTAGTTTTCAACATGAGTTAGCAGTAATCAGTTAAGCTGGGATGCTAATGAAATTCTGATTGGGGGTCCCATTTTATTTTAGCAAGGTAGTCAAGCACTATAGCTTCTGAAAGGTCTGATATCTCCCAAGTTCTCATGGACTGCTGATAGACTTTGCAAAAGTGCGATTTGGTTCAGGTCGCTAGTGTTAGTTTTATGCCACCGTTACACGAAGAAAAGCAAAACTTCATCAATCGTCTGCATTACCCTTCTTCACCGCTAGATCATTACCACTCAACTTACCAAAATCATGATGGCTCGATTCCGTAAACTATAGCAAACATGCTATTGGCCCTTCAACTGAGCATGGATACCGCTGCCACTACTAATTACCCAAGGCACTACTTTGCCACTCAAGGAAATACTCTTCTGTCAATCGCAACGCCATCTGGGCGCCCATTACTCAACCACCGTGACTCATCCAATTCCACCTCCACCTCCACCTCCACCAACTAACGAAGTTTCCCAAACTTAACTCACGAAGATATGAGGGTTCTACACAAACATCGAGGATCATTTTTTCATAACCAAGGGAGGGCTTTATTCTCAAGCACCCGAAGTCGACTCAATTATGTTGAAGTCACCTGCTGGAAAAAATTTCAAAAAGGCTCAAGGAGTCAATTCAATCCTGGACATCGAAGACGGGTACACTGAGACTACTGTGAAGTTATCAGAACGGTTCAAAGTGCCACACATTGATAGTTTTGATGGCTCCGGCGACCCAATGGTGCATATTCGCTTGTTCTCTGATGTCTTAAAGCCTATGGGTCTGACTCGTCCGCAAAAGCTCTCTTATTAGGACGAACTTTGTCAGGAGTAGCTGCCATCTGGTATGCCAAGTTAGAGGACTCGGTAAAACAAAGTTGGGAAGAGTTGGCCGGGCCTTTATCACCCAATATGCTTATAACACCCAGATTGAAGTGACTACTCGGGAATTAGAGGCCACTCGTCAAGAGCCTAATGAAAGTTTCGTGGCCTTTATCACCAAATGGAGGGCAAAAGCAAAGAATGATGACCAATGTGCCACTTGAAAAAAGACCAAGTCCGTATGATAGTCGAATCTGCATGGAAAGATGTTACAAAAATGATAGTCCTCCCGCCTTCACTTTTAATGACTTAAATGAGATAGGGTCCAGATAGAGGATGCCATTAAACAGGAATCATTGTGAGGATAAAGAAACTATTCTAAGCTTTTTGGTCACATTTCCAATGCTAACACTAGTAGTAGCACAACCGTGAAGCTCTCAACTCAACTTGGTTGCCACCACCACCAAAATAGTCAATCTTTGCTCATAATCGACTCAAAAAACACAACCCAAGCCCCAAGTAGAACATTCACCCTTCTATATATGCCATCAGACGCCCTCGAACGCCTCGAGGATGAGTCCCTGCTCCGCTCGCTTTGGGCTCACTACGCTCAGACTCAAATTATCACGGTTCAGAATCAACCAAAGAGTCCAAATTCGCAAATCGCTTTGAGAAAAATAGATTTTGAAAGAAGTGCCAAACATGGATCGCTGCGAGATACAGAGTCGCCACCTAAATATTTTATTTTGGAAAATTTAGGAAACCCCGACTGCGCCTAAGGCCATGTGTCCGCTATCACCAAAGTTGTCTCGCCAGAACTTGGGTACGATTAGAAGGTCACTGTGAGCACTTCCCGCCGCCGATCAAAGATCGCCTCTACTAACCATGATATCTAGTTTTGAAAACATTATGCGTTTATTCCTAAGTATTAGCCTAGATTTACTATGTGATGCAAGATATACAAATATAGATTGATCGCCTGAATTGGAACAAAACATTTCATGTTTGTTTTGAAAGATGGTTTGCTACCCGCAGTAGGCTTAAATGCAAATTTTGCCATCCTCGTGGGCTTAAAAAGATGGTTTTGCCACTATCTAGTGGGCTTAAAACTCAGCTTTGATGATTTGTCCCAATCCAAATAACCCAACCTCCACCCACAGGCATTCAAGTAGGTATATCACATAAGCACATAGCCTCATGGTAAGCATACTATCATGGCAGTCACTCACACACATGCAAGGATGCTAAAGCATAAAAACTTACCGAGTACTCCAAGCCAAAACAGAAGCTAAATAGAAATCATGCATGATCCTAACTATACAGAAATGCCTAATGCAACACATGCAATAATGCAACTAAGATAGGCTCGGCTATTCTAAACATGGCATATGGAATGCTATAACCAACATGTATTCAACTCGGAATTGAAGTACAATGCAGTGAGTATGATGCGCCGAGCCCGGTGCATGCAAAACAGATGAATGAATGCAAACAGACTATCATATCAGAGTGCTAATTGAAACATGCCCTAATCTAACCATTATAAGCTAGTAAATAAAAGGGAGAAAGATGTGGGGTTGGAAGACATACATCACACGCACACACACTTATTACAATTATGCCCTCACTCGGGGGGCCCAAATAAATAATACAGTCCCAATAAGTACAAAATCCTAATTAATTAACAAATTAATCTAAGAAAGTAATAAATGGCACGCAAATCCATGGACCGCCTCGGCTCTGTTCCAAATGATGAATGATACATGCTCGGGTTGCTTAACGCGAAAATCCATCGCGATGCCCTGATTAGCCTCTATTTATGATTAAGCCAAGAATATTGCACGAAGTCCCAAGAGATCGCCGGTTTCTGATTTGCTGCAACAGAGAGCAGGAAAGGGGCATGGCAATGTATTTTCACATATGTGTGCTTGACTACTCTTCAAGGAGCGTAGTCTTCGATCCTTGTGCCACCAATCGCGCATCTCGATGCATGATGGCCGAGGAGTCGATTTGCACGACTCAATATGGAATGAATGCATACATAAACACAACAAGGCCTAAACTCTATCATGGATAATCCGGAGTGTTTCCATGACCGAATTGAGACACGCCCGCCACTTAAAGTACGAACGCCCTCGCTTCCGTGCTCGGGCTAACTCCTATCCCAAACACTATGCAAACGAGATGGCATGCACTATGCAACTAATATACAACCTAGCATACACAATGCTATGAAATGGCATACACAATGCACAATGTAACATGGCATACACAATGCTCTAACATGCAAAATGGCACACGCAATGCTATGAAAGGAAATGGCATACGCAATGCATGATAGACTTATGCCAACATGAGTGGACCTCAGCCACACTCACATGAGCGGCCATAAGATGAAAATGAGACATTCGAGATACGTGCATGCATGCACACAAACCGAGGACCGCACCTAAGGCACGAATGCCACTCTAACAAAGCATGGCAAGGCATGAAATATGACATACAAACATGCAAGTTTCAGCACTGAAATGTGATGCAAAACGATCCCGAAACATGGAAACATGGCACCCGATGCATGGAATGGTCCCGAAACACAAAACTAGGTACATGCATTGACCTATAGCTATACAAAGCATGCATTATTTGATCATGAGGCATGAAGACAAAACCAAGGAAGTCCCAAAAAATTAACATTTCTAGTTCAAAGCATGACCAAAAGAGGCTAGCATGATGGACTAAAATAGCATGCAATTTTGACTAGCAATCATGGTTTACATGGCATGTATATAAGGCATATGGAATCTCACCAAACCAGAAAAAATCAGTGAAAAAAACATGTAAAAATATGCCCAAATAACCGCTGAAATGCAGCCAACACATGCACAAATGATGGGTTCCTTTAGAGGGCATACAAAGGGGTTATTAAGCACATACATCAAGGACACTTAGCATGGCCAAATCAACTCTGAAAATCAAATATGATAGTCCTAAAAATCATCAAATTGGCCCTGAAATTAGTCAACAAAGCATGCAAGATAGGGCCTCTTTGGAAGGCCAAAATGACCATCAAACAAAACAAGGTGAGAGGGGGTCACCCCCCTCTGATTTTGAGGCTCAAAAATGCATCAAAGCCACTTAAAATCCACTAAATTTCAGTGGCTAAGTGGCCAAACAAGGCCAATGCAAATGCTCACATGTATGGCCCTAATCATGGAAGGATGAAGCATGCATAGGGGAAGGTGACCCCAAACAGAGAATAGGCCTTAATAAAACATGAAGATGATGTCAAAAAAAGGCTTTTTTCAGTTTAGGTTGAGGTCCAAAAAGGCTCACAAGTAAGGCTAATGTATCAGGCAAAAAATAGTCCCAAAAGAGAGAATGAGCAAACATGGCAGTAAATGACCTCAAACAGCAAAGAGCCCTTCAACGGAAAATCCCAAATATGCTCACAAGAAAGGCTACAATATGATACAAAAATGGCCCTAAAAGAGAGATAGAGAGTAAGAGGCAGTAGCTGGCCTCAAAAAGTGAAGAGCCTTCAACAAAGTTGAAGAGGGGCTCAAAATAAGGCACTTTATAGTTTATGGAAAGTCACAAAAATAATCACAAGTAGGGCTAAAATATCATGCAAAAATAGGCCTACAAAGAGAGATAGGAGACAAGAGGTAGAGAAGACCTCAAACAAAGAAAGAGTTCTTAATCAAACATGTAGAGGAGCTCAAAATATGATCTTTTTCAGCTCATGACAAAGTCCAGAAATGCTTTCAAGTATGGCTTATAAATGAAGCAAAAAAAACAAGTTTAGGGAAAATAGGTGTTTACCCTTGAAGCACAACTTTCCAAAGAACTTTTGGTCCAAGGAAATGAGCTTTACCCTCTACAAATGACTCCCAAGGGCCGGAATGGAGTGGAGGTGTGGTGCTATGAGTTGTAGTGTAATGGCCAAGAACCAAAGGGTATTTGAGCTTGGATGGGGAGATATATGGAGGATGGAGTGTATATGCCTCAACTGATTTTTGTAACCCCTGAAAATGAAGCTTGAGTGCTGGTTTTATAGAGGGAGAGAGGCAAAGAAAATGGGAGGAAAACCAATTCAAATTTCTCCAAAAGAGAGACCCTGACAAGGGTCAAGTGGAAAATAGGTGGCATAACCGAATACACTCACTGAGACAAAAATGGCCGACCAGCAAAAGGCCAGTGTTCGGTCGGCCACCTCCCTTGGTCGGCCGGCCAGTTCAAAAGGTTCAGGTGGCCGGCCGGCCACTTTACCTGGTCGGCCGGCCAAGTCAAAAATGTCAAAGGTGGCCTGCCACCCCCTAGGATGAAGCCCCAGAAGTTAGCTTTCCAATTCCGCAAACCTTGTATTAAAATTCCTCCTGTGGAAAAAGTTATGCCAGTTTTGGGGAAGCCGCGCAAATTCGGTCCAACCGGATTGATCCCCTACTTTAACCAATCATATCTCCCCCGCCCGGACTTGTCCTTAGGAGATTCTTGAGTGTAAAATGAAGCCCCAGAAGTAAGCTTTCCAACGGTGATGGCCTCATATCTTAATTCCTTTTGTGCAAAGAGTTATGCCCGTTTCGGTGAAGCCGCGCAGATGTTTTCCTCTTTCCCGAATTCATGCTGAACCACTTTTGACCAAAAAAGATATTTTTTTAGAAAAATTGCTGGCCTCTCACCCTCCTACAAGCTTTCTAGCAATGAAAATAAGGTCCCTGCCAAAAATGGACCAAGACAGATGCAAAACGCAGGTTCGGGGCCAAACACGCAATCGGGGGCCCCAAAACAGTCATAGGCACCTAAGTGGCGTCAACCACGGCGCAGCCTGCCACAATGTCTCTCAAAAGAGAGGAAACAAGGTGTGTGCCAAAAACTGGAGCAAACGAAGGTGGTTAAGCGGTCCCGAGCCGGGACACACGGCCGACGGCTCTGAAAAATCGAAAACCGGGCTCCAAATGGGAAAAAATGGCCTACGACCACGAAACGTAGCCTACGGCCACTAAGAGATGGTCTACGAGACCTCTCCCTCCCTTCGGGAAGAGAAAACAAAGAAAACAGGGCCTGGTTCGCAAACCGAGGCAAGGCACAAAAGAGTCTAGAAGTCCGGAGGCAAGGCTCGCAGCCAAGACTCTGAAACCTCTGAACGAGCACAATATGTAACATCACCGAGCGCTCAATCGGTGACGTCTGAGTCTTAAGGTCGGTAAAAAAATGGGGTGTCTACAGCCACCCTCTAAAGCAATGAATATCTTGACAAAACGAAGGTATTTGAAGCTTTTGGACCCCTGACTTCTTCCCGAACCTCTCCCAGCCAAACATGACCTTACCAAACACTGTGCTTTCCACCAACAACTGTGACATGACATGCATCAAGCTTATCTCCGCTATGAGATCCAAGATCTCATAGACAATAAAGTCATAGCTTCCCCACAGCTACCAAAACCCAACGTTACTACCAACCCGTTGCCATCCCATGATAGAATTCCACCACCTCCTCATCTTAACCTCATTTATCCATTTTCATCCATCTTTAACCCCAATATCTATATCACACCTACCTATTTACCAAAACCTGAGGTATATATTCCTGAAGGCATTGAGTTATGCATGATAGATGCACCTTCAACCCAGCCAAAACCCAAAAACCCTATGGTGGTAGTACCTATGCTTGAGGATGGCAAACTATCAGAGAAAAAGTATGATCCTAGCCGGTATATTGCTCCCAGTGGACAACTAAAGCTTAAGGTTGATCTGCCTTACTCATTTTCTATCAATGTTGTTAGAGAGGATTTACTTGAGCAGGGGTTAGATGATTTGGCCGACCTAGAGGAGGACTTGGCTAATCTTCATTTCTTTGAAGAATTAGATCTTGGAAATGTGCAAATGGAATGGTGGGAACTGAAGAATTACAGTCACAGTTGGTCAAGCGGTGACGAAGCTTTTGATGAGAAAATTGAAAAAAAAAGGGGATGAACTAAGACTTGATTTCAGAAACCCTGTTGAATGTGGTAAAGGAAAGAGTTCTAGAGGAAAAGAAGAAGAACCAGAAAGCCATTCAGAGCATACCATTGGAATGATTCAAGAAGCACTAGATAATTGCTTTTCAGTCAACGAAGGCGATTGGTGGGATGATAATGACCTACAGCTCGCCCACACTGATGATGAATAGGTAAACCATGTGTCAGATAAAACTTGGTATGCAGATGAAATTGATCATTTGGCCAGGAGTGGGCATTACTTCAAGTCTCCACATCTAGACCAATGAGAGCCCTCTGGCAAAGATAAAGAGGTAGTGAAAGAGAAAGAGAAAGAAAAAGAGAAAGAGGTAGAAGAAGACCTGATTCTAAAACAACTGAAAAAGATCCAAGCAAACATTTCCATTTGGGGTCTTCTCATGGCTTCCCGAGAACATCGACAGACAATGTTGTCAATGTTGAGCAAGGCTAAGCTGTTAATTGACACCACTCCCGAGCATTTAATGTCATTAATCACCCCGAGAGAAACCATCCCAGCAATAACTTTTGCTGACAAAGAGCTGCCACAAGAAGGATCGAGACATAATAAGCCTCTGTACGTAACACTGGAATGCAAAAAGAAATGGATCCCGATTATTCTGATTGACACCAGATCAGCCATCAATGTTTGCCCTACACACACTGCTTATGCAATCGGGCTAAAGCCGATAGATTTCACGCCGACTACTCAATTGATTCGAGCCTATGATAATACTAGTCAGGAAGTGATGGGGACAATCAAAGTACAAATAACAGTGGGCCCATCTGAGCACGAAGTTGAATTTCATGTCATGGATGTTCCCGTAACATTCAACCTGCTATTAGGAAGGCCCTGGCTTCATCAGATGAAAGCTGTATGCTCTATATTACATCAATTGGTAAAGTACCCATACGACGGAGGAATTGCCACTGTCTTCGGAAATTCATCCATTCATCCTCCTCTAGAAGTCACAACACCACTGCTAGAAATACAGCATGGGAAAGAGGATGTGTTCCGATCAGGTTTTACATTGGCAGAGGCCCAGCTAGTTCAAACGCTCATGGTAGAAGACAAAGGTGTATACATCAATGCCCAATTAATCTATTTCATGAGTAAACTAGGTCACATTCCAGGGATGGGATTGGGATGAAGTGGCAAGGAAGATATTACTACAGCCAGTGAAGTACCTCATAACCCACATGCATTCGGACTAGGGTATGCACCCACGACTGATGACTGGAAAAGGAAAACTGAAGAGATCAGGGAGAGGATCAAGGCCAAGAGAACTGAGCAGCAGTTGTAGTTGGTTCATAAGCCAATTCATGGGACCTTGAACGGACGCTTTGTTTGCCAAGGAGAAGATTTCCCTTTCTATGGTTTTCCTGAGCCCTGGTTTGATCAAGTGGAGAAGAAGAGATACCTTGGGTTTGAGATCTTCTTCAATCATCAGCTCTCTAACAGTGGCGAGGAGTGGGTAGATCCTAGCAACGACATTAGACAAGACAGAGAAGTCAGCTCGGAAAGCAGCACAGAGGAAGTCCTAGGTCTAACACTTGCTGATTTACTGACAGAATCACATACTAGCGCTAAACCGATGAATTTGGGGGATATGACCATTGCCATGATCGGGGAAAAGGTACCTGTTGACTGTTCAAGCTTCATTATGGATGCAACGAATAGCTCACAAATAAATTGGCATTTTGAAAGGAGCTGTATTGGGAATTCTGAATTGGCATTGAGTCCGAGTCTGTGGGCCTGTGGGGTTGGAGGCAGATTTAAGTTTGTCTAAAATGCCTGAGTCTTCTTTTCTTTCTCTTTTGAGTCTGTTGCAACTTGTGAGCTTGAGGCTTTGAATGAAGATGTGATTTCAGCTTACTTTTCTGTGCCCATAGTTCATAACATTGACCAAAATTTTCAAGATCTTGATAAAAACGAAGATGAAGAAATTCCTCAGGCTTTGACAACTTTAATTGACTGGGAAGAAGAAAGGCATGCTAAGCCATTAGTGGATGAAATTGTTTCTGTAAATGTGGATACTGAAAAAGATCCTTGCTTGATCCAAATTGGTTCTACATTGTCTGTAGAGGAACGTGAACAATTAGTTGCTTTATTAACAGAATTCAAAGATGTCTTTGCATTGTCCCACGAAGACATGCCAGGAATTCACCCTAAGATTGTACAACATAGGATCCCTCTCGACCCTGAGGCCCAACCTGTCAAACAAAAGCTTCGCAGAATTCGTCCAGATTAGGCCTTGAAAATTAAAGAAGAGGTTACCAAGCAAATCAATGCTGGGTTCTTATTCGTATTAGAATATCCTACTTGGTTAGCCAATATTGTGCCAGTTCCGAAGAAAGATGGCAGAATCTGAGTTTGTGTTGACTTCTGGGATTTGAATAAGGCTAGTCCGAAAGATAATTTCCCATTGCCACATATTGACGAATTGGTAGACTTCACTATAGGGCATGCCTTACTGTCATTCAGGGATGGTTTTTTAGGATATAACCAGATCCTTATGGCTTTAGAGGACAAAGAAAAGACAGCATTTACCACACTATAGGGGACATACTGCTACAGGGTTATGCCATTCGGTTTGAAGAATGTCAGGGCCACTTATCAGAAAGCTGCTACCACTCTTTTGCATGATATGATCCACAAGGAAGTTGAGGTGTATGTAGATGACATGATTGTCAAGTCCACAGATTGGGAAAGCCATTACACTGCATTGAAGAAATTCTTTGAGAGAATTAGGGAATACAGGCTAAGGTTGAATCCATAGAAATGCACCTTTGGGGTAACTGCAGGCAAGATGTTGGGATTTCTGATCACACAACGAGGAATCGAAGTTAATCCATCTAAACTTAAGGCAATCTTAGAAATGCCACCACCAATGACCAAAAAGGAGGTGCGGAGCTTTTTGGGAAAGTTGCAATTCATAAGGAGGTTTATTTCAAAATTAACTTTAACTTGTGAATCGCTATTTGGTCTGTTGAAGAAAGGGAAGAAGTTTCAATGGGATGATCGGTGTCAGTTTGCCTTCGAGCAAGTTAAACAATATTTGCAGAATCCGCCTGTGTTATTGCCACCCGAGCTAGGGAAACCACTAATTTTGTATTTATTAGTGACTGAATCAAACATGAGATGTATGCTTGCACAAGAGTCGGATGAGAAAGTGGAGAAGGCCATCTACTTAAGTAAAAAGATGCTTGAATATGAGACCCGCTTATACCTTTTGGAAAAGCCTTCGCTTGGTATGGGCCACCAGAAGTTGAGACACTACCGTTAGCTCACTCGCATTCTCGTTTCAAGATTAGACCCAATCAAATATCTCTTTGAGAAAGCAAGACTTACCTAAGGGCTAGCTCGTTGGTTGCTTTTGCTTTTCGAATTTGACCTTAAGTATGTCACTCGCAAATCTATCAAAGGAAGGGCCGTGGCAGAATTTTTGGTTGATCACCCAATTAAAGGAGGAAAAGATGTGGAGTACTCATTTCCAGATAAAGAGGTCATACAAATGGAAGAAGATGCTTGGAAGTTGTACTTTGATAGAGCGTCCAATCAATTTGGCTATGGGATAGGCATATTGCTCATAGCACCAGATGATTCCCATATTCCCTTAGCTTTCAAACTCCGATTCAGGGTATCCAACAACCAAGCAGAGTATGAGGCGTGCATTGCTGAATTAGAAGCAGCCCTGGAACTAGGGGCATTAAGGTTGATGTGATTAGGGACTCAAACTTGGTCGTCTCTCAAGCCAACGGAGATTGGAAAGTTAAAGAGGAAAAAATGAAAGTCTACCATCAAACCTTGGACATGTTGATCCCAAGATTCAAAAAACTAACTTTTACACACCTGGTAAGAGAGAAGAACCGATTTGCTGATGCATTGGCAACCCTGGCATCAATGATAAATATACCGTCGGGATCAAGATGCGCCGATCCTTATAGAACAAAGGTACGCCCCCGCATATGAAATGATAGCTGCAATGGAAGAAGTTTAAGATGAAAACCCTTGGTACTTTGATATTTGGAATTTTCTGGAAAGTGGTACATACCCACAAGGGGCAAAGGGGCAAACACCAAAGACAAAAGGGGGATATAGTGTCTGGCCACTCAGTTCGTCATTTGTGGAGATAAGTTATACAAGAGAGGGCATTTAGGAATGCATAAGTTATGTGTAGAGGAAAAAGAGGCAAAGCATATCATGGAAACCACCCATGGAGGAGAGTGTGGAGTCTATATGAACGGTATAATGCTAGCCAGAAAAATTCTTAGACAAGGATACTACTGGTTAACCATGGAGAGTGATTGTATCAACTTTGTTAAGCGATGCCGCAAATGTCAAATCCATGCCAATCGCATGAACATCCTGCCATCAAAACTTTACAATATGACTTCGCCTTAGCCTTTCTCAGTCTGGGGCATAGATATCATCGGGGCAGTCACACCGAAAGGTTCAAATGGGCATAAGTTCATCTTGGTTGCCATTGACTATTTTACCAAGTGGGTTGAAGCACAGTCGTATTCAGTGTTGAAAGCATCGCATGTGGCCAAATTTATCATGAACAACATTATCTGTAGGTATGAGGTGCCAAACGAATTAGTTTCAAACAATGGCTCATATTTCAAAGGAGAAGTGACAATTCTACTTGAGAAGTATAACGTGGCTTTTCACAAGTAATCAACTTACAGGCCACAAACCAATGGAGCCGTTGAAGCTACAAATAAGAACATCAAGACCATTCTGTGTAAGACGGTAGAAACTTATAGAGATTGGTAAGATAAGCTTCCTTTTGCACTTTGGAGATATAGGACATCAATTCGAACATCTACAAGGGCAACCCCTTACTCTTTAGTATATGAAATGGAGGTTGTTTTGCCGATTGAGTTGGAAATGCTTTCATTAAGGATTATGGTCAATGTCAAATAATGTGATTGGCAACAAAACCGATTTGAGGAACTAATACTATTTGATGAGCGAAGATTGAAGGCGTTATACCACATTCAGGAGTATCAACACAGGATTGCCAAAGCATTCAACAAAAAGGTTAGATCCAAGAATTTGAGGGAAGGGGACTTAGTGTTGAAAGGCAATCGAGCTCTTATTCACGACCCTAGGGGCAAGTTTAGACCCAATTCGACGGGTCCCTACATCATTAAATCAATTTGGTCAGGAGGAGCAGTTATTCTCATGGATTTGGATGGTTTGGAGTTCTCACAACCAATCAACATGGACAAGTCAAGAAGTACTACCCTTGAGAGGCTCATCGGGCCGAAACCCAAAAGGCGACCAAGTAAAAGTTAGAGCAGAAAAATAAACTAAAAAAAAAAAAAAGAAAGACAAAAAATAGAAACAATAAAAAATAAAATAAAAAATGAAAAACTCGCAAGGTTGAAAATCCGAAAGGGCGGCTTTGGCAAAAATTAGAGGACAAAAGGAGAGTGTCAATACCCGAGTGAAACTTAACTAGAACTACGTATGGCTTGATTTCTATCTTTGGGAAACGCAGGTAGCTTCATCTTGAAGTTCGGCTTTAATCATTTTTCAACTCACTCATCTCGTCCATGTTTGATTGGTATATCTTTATTTGACTCGGCTATCCATATTTGATTGGCTCATCCCCATTTGATTCAGTTGTCCTATTTCTCCTTCATGATGGGTTCAGTCGCAAGACAAACTTAGTTGCACATCTCAGGGGTTGATTTCATGTTGATCGAGTAATGGTCATTTGCAAAAATAGATTTTGAGGACTTTTAATGAAGTTGAATGATTTTCTCAAAAATTATTCCATTTTCCCAAAACTTAGACCATTCTTTGGACCAAAAAGAGAATTTTCAGTGCTCATAATTTGGTTCATATGATTTTAAGATAGAAAATGGAACAAGTGTGCTAATTTACCTCTCATGTTGATCAAAATCGCTTAGCGTAAAGGAAAAACAAAAAAGGGCAAAGTGATGAACTAGGGGCACAGTTGAGTCAGATTTTCTGTCCTTTACCCACACTATCACCTTAATCAAGCAATCACTGGAAAATGCGCAGTAGTTGTCACCGGCGATGCTTTTCCGTCCGGCCATTTGACCGGTGTTGCTTTGTTTTGCGTTCATTTTGCTCTGACAAGCACAAAGGGTTGTGTTTGGGGATGGTTTTTGCTTCATTTTCATTTCATTAAACTGTGTTTTGTGTTTTGGTCAGTGATAGGCTCAATATTTAGTTCAGAATTTACTAAAATGCAGCCATTTTCAAGTACAAAATTCAAAACAAAATGATTTTTATGTTTAGTATTGTGTCATTCATGCCAACCAGATTTGCAGAACAAACTTGTTTTATTAATGCCAGGGATCAACCCCGATCAAAGTTTTACAAAACACAAAAAACAAACCCAGAAAACAGAAAATAAAAAAAAAAACAAAAAAACAACAAAACAACAAAAAAAAAAGAAAAGAAAAAAGAGAGAGGGATCTTTTTCTTCTTTCTTCTCCGGTAGCAGCTTGGCGACGAAGATTACAACTGGCTTCATTTTCACACAGCTTTATTTCCTGATTTTACCATCAATTGCCTCGTTTCATCTTTACTCCTTCGAAGCTTTTGAAGACTCTACCTCGGCCTTGGCAGAGCTTTTGAAGGAGATTATTCCTCATCGGCCATCAAATTGGTTGTGCGAAGAAACTCCGAATCAAGCCACGGAGGTGGCCTGTCGTTTCAGCTCTTTGCTCTACTTTTTTAGCGCACTAATTTCTACTCGAGCATCTTTGTACATACATTGGAGGAGGGAGAGCTGTGCATTTAACTAATGTACCTCACACATCCTGTTCTGCAGTCGACGAGACGAGTTGGAGACTGTAGCCACGGTCTCCACACATGACCTCAGCGTATATGAGTTTGCTTCAATGTCAGATTATGCCGCCATTATTTGCTCAACTGATATCACTAGAAAGTTGAAAACAGAGAAATGAGGAGGAGCCCGTGGTTGAGGTTCAGAGCAGTCAAAATCGCTCATCTCTATTGTGGACTCGTTCAGGTCTGGAAAAAGAGTGAGAGAATCGTGTGAAGAAGCCATGGCAGAGGAGAGTAATGCAAAAGAAAGAGGTTGCAAAATGGTGGCAGAGAAAGTTTGCAAGCTTTTGCTCTGCCTCTCTCTCTCGCAGGCCTCAACTTAAGAAGAGAGGGAAGAAGAAGACAAAGAGAGAGAAAGGCCGAGATGATCATTGACAACCGGGGCAGGATTGGATAGCTTGTCGGTCAGGCGCCGCGATTGTTGAAATCGTGCGCCAGACACG
Source organism: Camellia lanceoleosa (assembly GCA_025200525.1). NCBI lineage: Eukaryota > Viridiplantae > Streptophyta > Magnoliopsida > Ericales > Theaceae > Camellia > Camellia lanceoleosa. The sequence goes on from CM045762.1 coordinate 170,604,873, forward strand.
ATGCTCGAAGAAATGAAGGAAGAGAGAGTGAGACAAAAACAAAGAGAGAGGCGGAAGAGTTGTATATATATATGTGTGTGTATATATGTATTGTATATCTATGTATTGTATATATTTGTTTGAATATTTGGTTACATGAGTGGCTTCAGCTCAATGGCTAAGGATTGAAAGCCTGAGCTTGAGGTCAGAGGTTCGACCTTCCATAACGAGTGTTTTTTTTGTTTTGTTTTGGTTTTATGTATATATGTCTCGTATACCTACATATTATATATATTTGTTTGCATTTTTTTGTCACAATGATGGCTTGGTTCAGTGGTTTGGCTCAGTGGTTGAGGACTTAAGATCAAAGGATCGAACCCCCATGTCCTTGCATTTTGTGTTTTTCCTTTCTTTTTGTGTGTTTTGCGTACGCACACTGTCATATACCGTATATATTTGTGTAGATATCTGTATATGTTTGTGTATATATCCATACATATCTATGTGCATTTGTCTATATATAAATATATGTATACTGTATGTACATATCTCTGTGTATCTTGTCTGTATATGTATATATGTATATCGTATGTACATATCTATATGTATTTTGTTTGTATATGGTATATGTATGCAGTATTTGGTTCGAACTTACAATTCCTCCTTTTATTCTGTGCATCTATCGCACAATAATCTCACTTCGAGCATTTACCACACAACTCCAATTCAATCGCGCTATCTTGCGCATCGCACTATCTTGTGCACTCCATGTCAATCCCACTATTCTGCGCATTGCACTATCTTGTGCAGTTCAATTCAATCGCATTATCTTACGCATCGCACTGTCTTGTGCACTCCTGGGGTCTAGGAGACCTTAAATCCTTTAGAGGTGCAATTTCTTTGGTGTTTACATACCCGAACGACTTCAGGTAGTGGTCTGGTATAGCCACCTGCCTATGTTTGCAATGAGTTCCTAGGAGACCAACTACGACGGTGGAAACTAGAATTCGAATGGCGATGCCTAGAGTGCAAAGGTTTGGAATTTTTGAGACTAAAATCTGGTTTAAATACCTAGGGGTGTATCCTCGGCTTGAAATTTGTATAGTAGCCCCATAGGTTGAGGTAGCGTGTATACGCCTCAATTCTGGATACTAAATCAACCTAGTCTGTCACCCTGTTGGAGAATAAAGAAAGTTATGAATATGATCAGGAAAAAAAGCAGCATTAGTGGCGTCTACAAATAGAGGTTACCCCTTGTCATTCTACCATACCCTCTTCCACTCGTGTGAGATGCGTTTGGACTTTTAATTTACTTTTGCTCCTTTCATGTGAAACGTGTTAGGATGAGAAGTTTACCTAGTTAAAACCTTCTCTCTCTCTGTACGAAATACGTTAAGAAACGCTTGTTGGTTACACTTATTGTTCTCCTTAGTTAAAACCTTTTCTCTCTCCGTATGAAATACATTGAGAAACGCCTGTTGGTTTCACCATTGTTTTTCCTCTCGATTAAAACCTTTCCCCTTTCTGTATGAGATACGGTTAGGTACGCCTGTTAGTTATCCCACCTTTGCTCCTTTCACATGAAACGTGAAACCTTCTTCCTTTCCGTATGAAATACGGCTAGGAACATCTGTAGGTTACACCACTATTTCTCTTCTCGCGTGAGATGCGTTTGGATTTGTTCACTATTTCTCCTCTCGCATGAGACGCGTTTGGATTTGTTCACTATTTCTCCTCTCGCGTGAGATGCGTTTGGATTCGTTCACTATTTCTTCTCTCGCGTGAGACGCGTTTGGATTTGTTCACCTTTTTCTCCTTTCGTGTGAGACGCGTTAGGTTGTTGATTTACTCGGTTAAAAACATCAGGTGTGCCTGATGTTTACATCCTCCTTCCTCCTTTCGAGTGAGACGCATTAGGTTGTTGTTTTACTTGGTTAAAAACATCCGATGCACCTGATGTTTACACCATCCTTCCTCCTTTTGTGTGAGACACGTCAGGTTGATTTTCTACTCAGTTAAAAAATCAGGTGCGCCTGGTGTTTACACTATCATTCCTCCTTCGTGTGAGACGCATTAGGTTGTTGTTCTACTCGGTTAAAAACATCAGGTGCGCCTGATATTTACACCATCTTTCCTCCTTTCACGTGAGACGCGTTAGGTTGTTGATTTCTCTTGGTTGAGGTTTTCCCTCTCTTTCCTTAAGCAACGCAAGGAGATGTTTTTGATTGGTTGCACCGTTTTGTTATTCTTACTTCTTTCTGTGTGAGACATGACTTGCTTTTTGTTTTGATTTAAGCTTTTCATTCATGTTATCACATTGTTCATTGCATGATCATAAGTTTTCAAAAATAATCGGCTTCGCGTAACGTATAAGTCCAGTTCTCAAAATCTTCCTGTCTATCATCAGCATCTTGCCTCTGAACTACGCTAGTTTGATTCCTTGCAATGGGATACGTAAGCAACCTTTTGGTTCAACCACTTGCATTTGCACATTTGTTTGTTTGCCTAAGTCTTACGGCTCTGTCAAAAGGGTCGTCTTCGGGCTTTGACATTCACTCACGTTATAAAATGACTTCGAGCTCTGTCAAAGAGGAGCAACTGTAGACACTCCATTTTGACCGACCTTAAGACTTGGACGCTTTCTTTTGATTACCCAATGATGACAATTAGAATGTGTTTCTCACAAAATCCTCAGTAAGAGAGATGGAATTTGAATTTTAATCCCAACCTTCACCATTATAGCCAAATTGTTTTAAAATACTAAATATTTCATTAGTTTAATATTTTTTTTTTAATTTTGCATAATTTTATGTGTTGGTTCATATTTTTGGTATTTTTATATAAATTGGTATAGATGATATATTCTATATATATAAAAGAAAATAATAAAAAAAATTATAATATTAAAATATGTGTTTAATATTATTATATTATATGTTTAGTATTTTATGCAAATTATATATTTTAGATATTTTATATATTATATTATATTATATAATAAAAGAAAAATAATAAAAAAAATATATTGATATCGGTCAATTCTCGGCTGCCGACATCAACCTCAGCAAACATATATAAATATATATAATCTTTATACACTTTATATTATTATATTATCTATTTGTTGCCTATATAAAGCAACCAAATGGAGAGATTTCAGGGGGGCAAAAACAAAAACAAAACAAATTTCATTGAAGAGAGAGTTAGAAAGAGTTAGAGAGAAAATAGAGAAACCATTAACCATTTCAAACTTGAGTCAAAACACTTCTAAGCTTTCATAGCTACTGAAATTCCTCATTTCCATACACCAAAACCACTCCAAAAATTCTGATATAGCCAAAGATCAATTACCTTGATCATAAGGAAGAGTGTTTAGTAATTGAAAGTGAGAAAAATTAGAGAGCTAGCCACTTTTCATACCATAAACTCCATAATTTCGAATTAAGGATTTGAGAACACACTTCCTACACTTGAGGGTGATCAAAAGGAAGTTTGAGAACTAAGAAGTTAATCATTTCCTTGGAAGGTGAATTTCATAAACCTTTCATTTTCTTGCATTTCTTATCTATTTTGCTCTTTTGCTTTGATTTATTGTTATATTTCATACTGTTGTAATCTAATTGAAAGTGGTGAATTGAAGTCCCATGTATGTTGTTTTTAGCAAGAGAAAGAGACCTTCCATACTAAATGGTTTAATCTCTTCGGAGGTTCATTACCAGGGCATTACCTTTATCTCATGCCAAGAACAACTCCTTGTTTGACGTTTCTCTTATTTTAGTGGACATAACTCTCATTTTTGAACTAAAATGACTAAAGAATGATAAGGTAATTAAAAGGGCTAATAAAATTGGACTAAAAGAGGCACAAGATAATAAAATTAAGTTGGGTTCAATCAGACGTCATATTGTACCCATTGTCTTTTTATTTCAACTTATTTTGCTTTTTTGCTTTGATTTCTTGTCATATTACATATTGTTGTAATTTAACTGAAAGTGGTGAGTTGAGACTCCCATAGATATTATTGTTGAAATCTAAGAAAACAGAATTTGGTTGAGCCTATCGAGCTACCCAGCCTGTTAGTTGGCAGGGTAGCCACCTAAAAATACACCATCGCGCTTGCAACCTTCATGACCGTGCCTGCAACCTCTAGGCAAAATCAGGCAGCCTTCCGACAACCTCCGATGGTCTTTGAAGCACTTGAAGCTGTTATTTTATCATGTTTATTTCATTTTGAGTGTTTGTGAGGATTTTTTTTTATATTATGTCGTAATATTTATTCATCTCCCTCGGATTTGTAATATTTAAAATGTTGTAATAATTCCCCTACCCCGCTTCTTTTTATCCGATTCTTTTACTTGCTTTCTTTATGTATGAATACGCATCATATTTTGGCTTTCTTTATCCATGCTTTGCATCCATATTTCATGCATCTTGATTCGACTAAGTTTGCATTTATGGATTTAATCAATTTCTATATGATTATGCTACTGCTTCACAGCTATATCTTACGAATCCAAATCTAATGTTGGTGTTTCTTCTACGCTTTTGCGGAATGAAGATATCTTTTACAACTCCAAACTTCCCGAACAGGTTAAACAAGCCTTTGGTATCCATTGAGCTAGGTAGATTATCCATAAACACCGTGAAAACTACTGCACTGCCACTGATCTCCTTGCTTCTTGTTTCCCTCTTTGCTTCACCACCGGAATCCATCCTCCTCGCTGAGTCACCATAGTTTTTCCTCGAGAAAACCTCAAATCTAGCCCCCGGAGTACCTTGCCTTCTCTTGTTCAGATTAGTAAAATAAGTGATGAGATATGAACTCACACTCACTATGTTACTCAATAGGAATAATTACTTACTTACTTGATATAACTGTATGAATGCCAGTAGATGGAGGTTGTGTCGCTTAATTTGGAATAGTGTTGATTTTCATGCTTGTAAACTCAATTTATTTGGCTTGTATATATCCAAAACTCTTTCAAAACTACATGAAATCAAATTTTTTCAAAATAAATGACATAGTCTATACTTGTATGCTTCACATGGTAAATTTTAGGATTAATTAAATAATTGAAATATGAACATATAAAGTAAATAAAATTCATATCATGGTTTAGTAGAGGCCGATCTTTGATCGGGTGAGCGGGGGTGCTCATTATTGACCTTCCCCTCTCATACCTAAGGTTCCAAGCCAAGCATCTTTGGTTACGACAAACAGTAGCCTTGGCACGAGTCATGGGTTTCTTAATTTTTCCAAAATAAATATTAGGTGGTGACTCTGAGATCTGATGACGCAATCCATTTTTGACAAAAAGTTTTGCAATAAAATGAATTTTCTAAAAGTTGCCAAATCTGGACTTTCATCTATGTTTCACATTGCACTCGTGAGACTAGATCAAAGAGATCTTGGGAGTCCAAACTATTTAACGTGCGCGGGTACCCCCCAGGCATGTTACAATAGGCTCAATGTAGACAGGTCGGCTAAACCTATCATTCAACGGGCAAGGAGGCCGACGTTGATTTATGTGGAGGCAGTAGAAGAGGAAGTAGGCAAGCTGTTGGAAGCCAAGGCTATTCGGGAGGTTAACTACCCAACTTGGCCTTCCAACACAGTAGTTGTGAAAAAAAAGAATGGAAAGTGGAAGGTCTGCGTGGACTTCACCAACCTGAATAAGGTTTGTCCTAAAGACAGCTTCCTTCTGTCCAAAATTGATCAGCTAGTGAATGCCACTTTAGGGTATGGGAGGATGAGCTTCTTGGATACTTATAGGGAATACCACCAGATAGCAATGTATCCTCCTGATGATGAGAAGTGTCACGACCCAAACCCGTCCCTATAGGTTTAGCGTCATGACCAGCCAGTAATCATAGATTACCTACGACCTCCATACAAATAGACCTTTAATGTAAAGTACAAGGCTTAGTGGAAGTCTAAAATGTCATAGAGTTCGTCCATTGAGCCGTGCATATATGAGGAGAGCAAATATGATAAGCAAGGTTTTGTTTCAAGTTACATCTAACATAAGTACAAATTCATATCTTACAAAATACAACCCCAACTATGTACAAATACAAAACCATTAATGCACACAAAAGGGGTTCGACAAGCATGGCTCCAACAAAGCCTGATTACTTCACTTGGAAGCTCCACAAAAGGCTAACCCGGGTAAACTCGAGGCTATCTAACTCTGATGTTCAGTTTGCCCACCTACAATTACATATATAAAGAAATAGTGAGCTAAAGCCCAATGAGTAATAACAAAATAAAGAGGTTAAATGAATGAATTTTGATAATAGTACAAACACATGTCTTACAATTTCGAAATGAATCTTAAATCATTTTCAAAGGGAGGCATTTGCCATATTAGATCAAATTCACAACAAAACATTTTGATTAGCAATAATAGCATCTCTTTACAGTAACAAAAGCCATTCGTAACATTATATGTGGTGCATCCATGAAGTGATAATAATATTCCAATGATAACAGATCATACTAGCCATTGTATTGTTACCCTTGGGCAAGGGCCTAGTCATGGTATTGTTATCTCCAGACAAGGGCCTAGCCATGGTACTATTAGCCCCAAGCAAGGGGCTATATCTAATGGATGCCACAATACCGATTCAAAACAGAACTTCATTCATTAGAGGACATAACATTTCAATGAGCCATATTATCAATTATCAATCATTTTAAGAATTCATTCAAACAATCACTTATCCATTTTGCTAGTAATAATATTTTTGAAAGTAAAGATAATTTGAACATATCTTTATAAGGTTATTACTCACAGTGGTTCGCGGTGACACTAAGCCTCAGACGTCCACCTAAACAAAGCACATAGCAAAGTACAAATGAAACTCCATTTCGTTTTAATTTAATTCTCTTTATGTGTCACTAACTTATTGTATGATTATCGGAGTCCAAATGGTGCCTAAGAATGCTTGGAATGGCATGAGGATGCAAATATGCACTTAAAAGAGTTGGTAAAATTTTGTTGAAAACACGGTCTCCGCTCGAGCGCAACTTCCTACGCTCGAGCGGGGGTTCAAAAAAAAGATAGTCGCTCGAGCGATCTGTAAAAGTACTGGTTACATGAAATTCCTGCTCGATGGTCGCTCGAGCAGAAGACTGAGAACTAGGGTCCTCGCTCAAGCGCCATTTCGGTCGCTCGAGCGAATTGTAAAATTTCAGAAACTTCTGGAAGCCCAAATTCCATGCTCTAGTGCGGATTCCCTCGTTTGAGCAGACAGCACGAATTCTGAAATTTTCAAAACTGTGTTTGAAGTTCAAACATGGTACTCAAAGCTTCAAATCTTGTGTTTTTGGTATAAGAACATAGAGAGTCACTATATAACATGAAACCACTTCCAATTTGAACTCATTTATTCAAAATCATGGTAATTTCCCAACCAATGACTCCAACCTCAATTTATAAAATAAGTTTAACTCAATTTGAGTGTACATTTTTCCAAAACGTTGTTCAAAATATGATCAAGTGACATGAGAAGCATGAAAACATGAAAGATTCTCCAAATTAAGGTGTAAATGTGTCATGCATGTAGGAATTTCATGAATTCTAACTCAAATTATGCATGCATGTAAGCAATTCAACTCTATTCTTCCATTTTTATGATGCTTATAGCTTCTTTTCTTCAATAACATGCCAATGAGTTCAAAAATAAGAGGAATTCAACTACTATATGCCATATCTACATGAATTAGTGATAAATGTCATACCTAGTGTTGAATTCAAGTGTATTATGGCTCCAATCTTTGAATCTTCCACTAATTCTCTATAATTCTCCTCTTTCTCTCCCTAAATGTTGAACTATCCTCTCATCTCTCTCAATTCTCAGCTAAGTGTGTATATAAAATGAGCTCATATGCTATTTATGTGGTGTGATTAACTTAGCTTAATCGAATGTGGTTAAGATTAATTAATTAGGATTAACTCTAACTAATTCAATCAGTTTATTCTAATTATTTTGATCCAAATCAAATATCAATTAAAGTTGCCATAAAATTCTAAATATTCTAATTAGCCTATTGGGCTAGTCAATTTCAGTTTCTGAAGCCGTTTAGGCTTCTAATTTCCGACTCTAAGTTGTCAATTTAAATAGATATTCCATATATCAACAGATAATTATATAATTAAATATGTAATCACACAATTAAGCACATAATCATGCAATTAAGCTTATTTAAATTATATAATGTACTAGTTTGGAGGTTAGGGTCGTCACAAGAAGACTGCATTCATCACCCCAAAAAGGCTATATTGCTACAAAGTGATGCCTTTCGGGTTAAAAAATGCAAGAGCAACTTACCAGAGGTTAGTGAACATTTGATTGGCAAGACAGTAGAAGTGTACATTGATAACATGGTCGTGAAGACCAAAGAACCTAGGAATCTTCTGGTCGACTTAAACGTAGTTTTTGATATTCTAAGAACATATCGGCTCGGACTAAATGCTTCGAAATGTGCATTTAGAGTCGAGTCTGGTAAGTTCTTGGGATACTTGGTTACCAGAAGGGGATTGAGGCAAGTCCAGATCAAATCAAGGCCATTCTTGACTTAAAGAGCCCGACGTCAACCAAGCAGGTCTAGATTTTAACCGACAAGGCAACAACCCTGAATAGGTTCATTAGCTGAATTTCAGATCAGTGTAAACCATTTTTTAGTTTGTTAAAAAAGGCCATAGATTTTTTGTTGCCGGAAAAGTGCGAAGTCACCTTGGCCGACTTGAAAAAGTACCTAACAATAGCTCTAGTTCTGTCAAATCCAGTACCTGGAGAAGAATTGTTCCTATACTTGGCAGTTTTAGAACATGCAGTAAGTGTGGTAGTAGTTCGAGAAAAGGAGGGAGAGTAAAAGGTGGTATACTACGTAAGTAAGACCTTAGCAAGTGCAAAAACCAAGTACCTACCCTTGGAGAAATTGACACCAGCCCTGGTGATGATTTCGAAAAAACTGAATTACTACTTCTAAGCCCACAAGATTGTGGTGCTAACTGAGCATCTTTTGAAGTCCCTATTGCAGCAAGGAGATCTGACAGGCAGGGTAGCCAGATAAATAGTAATGCTGGGCCAATATGACTTGGAGTTTAGGCCTAGAACAACAATTAAGGGCCAGGTTCTAGTCGACTTTGTGGTCGAGTTCACCCCTGGTGCCATCCCGCGTCAAACTTTGGTGAGCCGTGGCTTGGGATGCCCCGGGAAGCAAGAAGAAACCCAACTGGGGCCCAAGAACCCCACTCCAGCAAAACAGAAGAAAGTAGAGAAATCGAACCCCTGCGACATCTATATAGGCGACTCTTTCCGCCTGTTTGTTGATAGAAGTTCAAACCATCAAGGAGCGTGGGCAAGAATAGTGTTAGTATCACAAGATGGGCGAATGTTAGAGCAGTCTATCGGTTTAGGGTTCAAGGCCTCAAACAGTGAAGCAGAATATAAGGCACTGATTGCCGGGTTGAAGTTAGTAGTAGCAATAAAAGCCGATGAGTGGTAGTCTTCTGCGACTCCCAACTTATTGTGAATCAGGTAACAGGCGGGTATGCAACCCAAGATGAACGAATGATAGCCTATGTCAAAGAGGTTGTCGGACTACTATCATTGTTCCAAGATTGCCAGCTACAGCAGGTTAGCCGAGATGATAATAGTTATACTGATGCCTTGGCTAACCTGGCTAGTGCAATAAAATCAGGAGAGGTAAGGACAATAATGGTTGATTATTTGTCAGGCCCAAGTGTAGAACCACTGATCACAGAGTACGAAGCAATGTGTGTGGAGATGGGTCCAAGCTAGATAGATGTAATAGTAATATTCCTGAGGGATGGCAAGCTGCCGGATAACCGAAAAGAGGTGTTTAAGACCAGATTGAAGTCGGCTAGGTTCTGCTTGTCAACAGAAGGCCATCTCTACAGAAGATCCTTCACTAGGCCCCTTCTAAGATATGTGCATCTATCCCAGGTTGAGGATTTTTTGTATGAAATACATAAAGGTGTATGTGGAAACCATGTTGGGGGTAGATCACTTGTCCATAGAGCCATATCCCAAGGATACTGGTGGCCCTACATGCAGAAGGACGCTGAAACCTATGTTAGGAAATGTGAGAAGTGTCAAAGGTTTACACCTTTAATATATCAGCCAGCAACAGATCTGAATCCAGTGTCCAGTCCTTTGCCTTTTGATCAGTGGGGCATGGACCTAGTGGGACAACTACCTCAAGTAATTGGACAGAGAAAGTTCCTGCTAGTGGCAACTGACTATTTTATGAAATGGATAGAGGCAGAACCCTTGGCCAAAATCAAAGATATTGATATGAAGAATTTCATTTGGAAGAACATAATCACCAAGTTTGGGATTCCGAGAGTTATTGTGGCAGAAAACGACACCTAATTTGATAGTAAATTGATCAAGAGCTTTTATGCCAAGTACAAAATTAAGAACTATTACTCTACTCCAAGTTTCCCCTAGAGTAATGGTCAGGCAGAAGCATCCAACAAGACTACCTTGGATGGGATCAAGAAGAGGCTGGAAGCAAAAAATGAAAAATGGGTGGAATAGACGCCGAGGAGATCAATTGGGGAGTCTCCTTTTGCCATGTAGTTATCCCACTAGAGGTCGGCATCCCTAGAATTAGAACCCAGGGAGTGGAAGATGTGCCCAACGAGGCATTCCTAGCCCGAGATCTTGATCTCCTAGAAGAAAGAAGGGAAAGAGTAGCAATTCGGCTGGGGGCATACCGGCAGCAATTAACTAGGGCTTACAACAAGAAGGTCAACCCAAGAGAGTTCAAGGTTGAGGACCTCGTCCTGAGGAAAATTGTCGGCAACAAAAAGGATCCTAGGAAAGGAAAGCTTGGCCCAAACTAGGAAGGGCCATACATAATTGTCTCAATTGCCGACAACGGAGCATATCGGCTAGCAGACAGTGATGGCAAGGAGTTTCCATGACCCTAGAACACTTGTAATCTAAAGTTTTTCTATCATTAGTTTTATGTATTGATTTTATTAGCCAAAGTTTTAATAAAACACTAGCTTGATTTTGTTTTTATTACTGGTGATATTTGTGCGATAGGACTGAAGTAGTCTTATGGCCATGTTTCCGATTAAAGCTGATGAATAACTTAGACTTATCATATGGTAGAGTTGAATTATGCTTGCCATATGATAGAGTTGAACTAAGTTTGCGATGTTTCCGATTGAAATATGATATGGTAGAGTTGAATTATACTTGTCATATGATAGAGTTGAACTAAGTTTGCGATATTTCCGATTGAAACATGACGAATAACTTAGAATTATCATATGGTAGAGTTGAATTATACTTTCCATATGATAGAGTTGGACTAAGTTTGCGATGTTTCCGATTAAAACATGATGAATAACTTAGACTTATCATGTGGTAGAGTTGAATTATGCTTGCCATATAATAGAGTTGAACTAAGTTTGTGATGTTTCCAGTTGAAACATGATGGGTAACTTAGGCCTCGTTTGGGAACAGGCTAATTTAGTAACTTTTTGGCTAATTGGCTAAAAAGGTTGGTAAGAAAAACCTGTATGTTTGGGCCAACTTTTTGGCTAATTAAACAAGAAAAAAAAGCAGAAAAAAGGAAATCTTTGACTTTTGGTTTTGTTGGTTTTTTTTGGCTAAAATTTTTTTTTAAAAGGTAAATTATTTTTTTTTACCTTAGACTTGTCACTACGGTAAAGTTCAACTAAGTTTGATCTAGTTAGATTAACAGAGAACCGAGGAAAAAAACCTCGGCTAATCTTTGTTTGAATCAGACTTCGGCAAAAAATTGGAGATACATTCTTAATGTGAACATAAGTGATACTTAGGTTCACATTAGGGGGCAGGAAGTAGGAATGAGGAACAGGCTTGACACTTGTTGAAATTTTTGACAACAATTTACGAGTTGGAGTCAGCCGAGGTAACCAGATCAGGGAATACCCGAGGTATTTGTTACCCGAGATAACCAAACAGTTTGTCAAAGCTTGGAAGGGTTAAAAGAATGAAGTGTTGATTGATGACAGCAAGCACAAGTAAAAGAGGTAACACTTATTACAAGGTACTTAAAGAATTTTTATGAAATGCCAATCTGCCAACAGTGGACCCCGAAGCAAGCTGGTCTGAGGTGACCAACTAAGGGTACACCCGAGATGAAGTGTATCTAAGGTGATACATGATTAGATGTGTTCTAACTCGAAGTCATTACACAATTAAGGTGTACTTTGAAAAATTACAAAAATATTTTAAGTATGGAAACATGCCAGATACAGAAGCAACAAAGACAAACATTCAACACTTAGAAGAAAAGAAAGCATGCATTCAAAGAAAACTTGTTCAAAAAAGACAACTTGTTTGGATACAGAAGAAGGCACATCGGCCAAATTGAAACGTTATATTGTTCAAACAGCAAAAGTTACAACTGTTTAAGAAAAAAGTACAACCAAAGAAAAAATTCTAAGTATTGGTAGTTTTGGCGTTAACTTCGGATTGCTCAACCTCAGCTATTGGTGTTGTGTCGGCCTTGGTTGGCGGAGCTCCCTCTTTCTTGGCTGCTATCTCAGCATCAATTTCAAGAAGGGTCTGGTCCTGACTCTTCTCGACCACAGATAAGGATTTTTCAGCAGAAGTGTTTTTAGTGACCTCATCCTCTTCTTCGTCTTGAGTCAAGTTTAGGATTTGTTCATTTAGAGTTGGGGACTTGGCGCCTACAGCTATAACTTTTTTGGACTTATTGGCCTCGGCATCTGCTTCTATATTAGCTTCGTGGCTTGGAGTAAAGGGGAATGGTAGAATAAGTCGGCTGGCGTCATGAAGAGGCGAGTCGTTGGCGATGACCAACTTCTTCAATGCAACCATCCAGCCAAGGATGTAACCTTTGTTGCATGCCTAGTAGACTCGCTTCTTGTAAGCATCGCGGACGTCGGCGGCCCCTTCGGCGTAAGCCTTCTCGTCAGCAGCTTTGAGTTCGACCTCTTTTGTGGCAAGCGCTGTTTAGAGCTCAGCCTGGGCCTAGGCCTTTTTCTTTTTTGCTTCTTTTGCTTTTTTTGCTTCGGCCTTGGCGACCTCGGCAACGTTTTCAGCAGCTTCAACACGATTCTTGGCTTCGCCTTGGGCCAATTAGGCAGATTTGGCCTGGTCCAGCAAACCTTGGATGCGAGCCTCTGCTTGATTCAAAGAAGTAAGGAGTTTGGCTGAGTCCTTAGTCTTCTTGGTCAACTCCTTCTTAAACTCCTCAATTTTAACCGCGAATGAGTGACCATGTTGAATGGCCTGCAAGAAATGAAACAGATTAGTAAAAATTTGGCTAAGTGTTGGAAAACTTTAAAAGATAAAGTAAAGAGACTTACCAGGATGCAATGCTACATCATTAGCGCATAGTTCTCATACTCCGTCAGCTCAGCCATATGGTTGAGGTCGACAGGTAGCAAAATGGTAGTAGAAATTGTGGCATCGACTTCCACACTATCGAAGGCACTGTCCCCGGCTAACAAAGGTCGGTCTCCGATCCTGATAGATGGGACCCAGGGCTCGTCAGCTGGGAAAGCACCAGGGTGAGTAGCACCTTCGAACCTCGACTTTTTTTGCAGTGGTTTGTTGGATGCCTGAGCCTCGGCAAGTCTCATCTTAGATGCAGAGGCAGTTTTCTCTATTTCAGCCAGCTTGGAAATCGACACAGTATCGTCTGACTCAACCTTGGTGGCTATGGCTTTAGCCTTAGCCTTTTTTACCCTCTTGGCCTTGGGCTTTTGTTGAGATTGGAATGGGAAAGAAGAATGGGCTGATACCACGCCAGGGATATCGACGAGGAGATTGTCTAGAACAATTTTGGCACCCCCATTTCATCAACGGTGGCGGTAATAGTGACTCTGGGGCCAAAATGAATTACTGGCAAGGCAATTAGAGGATTAGATGGATCGGTGGCCGAGAAAACTAAACTTTGGCATTTGCGGCAGTGAGTTCTTCTGGCTGGAGCATTAGTAGGAGCTCGGCGTCGGCGCTGACGCTGAGTTGAAGGAATTAGTTAGGGGGTAGAAGTGGACGGCTGGTCGGCAGGATCAGACATGGAAGCTTGATCTGGCCTTGGAGATGAAGTAGCTGGAGGAGTCACAGTAGATGAAGAAGTCTTGCTTCGGCGGGAAACGTCGGGCATGACAGATTTGTAGGTCAGAATATAGTTGCTCAGGGCCTTGCTGTCACGACCCAAACCCGCCCCTATAGGTTTAGCATCGTAACCAGCCAGTAATCCTTGGATTACCGAAGGCCTCTGAACAGATTAACAAAATTAAGGGGCTAGCGGAAGAAAATACATAAATATAATTGTCTAATGAGCTGTGCTGACTTACATGAAACAAAATATTTAAAACTTTATATACATAACCGGTAGTCAACCATACATTATACCCACATACATTACAATATTTTAAGTACAGCCAACGACATCAAATCAAGTCTTATATAAACAAAAACCACGGAACTTAAACACAGGACGCTTCGGGAACCTCTACGTGAGGCACAATGGTTGGCTGACAACGAAACACGGATCCAAGCAAAAGCCTCCAGACTCGAACTCCAGAATGCTCACCTATACATATATATATATATATATACAAATAGTGAGCTAAAGCCCAGTGAATAACATTAAGGTAAAGGGGTTAGTGAACGAAATCCGAACATATCATAAGCGGAAAACATATCAAAGCATAATCATTCTCATTTCAGAACATAATAATGGTACATCCCATAGAACACATCACAGAACGTCTTCCGACTAGAGTAATCGGTTCTGGATACCGATTAAACACATATCACCATAATGAAGTGGCTAACGAGATCTCGTAATTACTTGTATGTCATGGACCCGCATTTTCATGCCGTCCCCCATGACTTGGGACTATCTATGGATGCCATAATAGATTTCAAACATGGAATATTCGTTCACGAAAACATATACTATTTCAAAAATCATAGCTTATCACATTTCATTTGGAACATAATTCATATAAACGTATCTTTTATGATAACGTTACTCACAGTGGTACCAGTAAGCGGTCAATCAATCCTTGAGTCTTGACCTACAACCACAAAATACATTACACAAGCACGTCTTATCATTACACATTCATGTGGCCAACACGGCTTAGCTTACTTTACATTGATTCTTGTTCTTTCTTATCTCATAGATGAAAACACACTCTTGAATCTCATAACTTAGTACATTCTTTACTTAGTGTGTTTTTAATCCATAACCTCATTACCATGCCTTAATTATGTCTTAGGAATACCTAAGATGCAATGAGGATGCCAAAACATGAATTGAAACACTTGGTAAATTTTTCAGAAAATAAGGTTCCTGCTCGAGCGTAGCTTTCCTCGCTCGAGCAGACATGCAAAACGTGTGGTTACGCTCGAGCGTGGCTTCCCTCGCTCGAGCGGACTGTAAACTCAGAAAAAGTACTGGTTGGTCTCAAAATATGCTCAAGCTACAAATCCAACGCTCGAGCATCTCAACAATATACAAGGGTTCGCTCGAGCGTGACTTTGGTCGCTCGAGCAGAGCGCTCATGCCTGCAAAAAAAATACTGAGGGCTCACAATCTCCCCTCGAGCGGACAGTGAAATTCTGGGTTTCCAAAAACAGAGTTTTGAGCTTCAAAATGCAGTTTCAATGGCAAATTCGTGCAAAGCTTTTTCATAAACTTGGAAAACTTATTCATAAACATGAATATGTGATTTTCACCAATTCTTTTTAGTCAAAACCCATGAATTTACCAAAATTAGAACCAAAACTTCCATGCATGTAGAACATACAACTCTTTCCTCCAAAACTCATGAAGTTAGCAAATTTGAGCTCATAAACTCCATGCATGTAAGGAATTATTTTCCAAAACATGAAACAAGGTTCAAAACATGATAATTCAAACATGCATGTGACCTCTAGCTTGTAATTTCATCTCTAATGGCATGAATAACGCTCAAACATAGGAGCTCTTGACAAATTTATACATGCATGTATAACTTAGCAACAATTCCTTCATCCTAAGCTCATGAACACAATTTAAACACATAATCTTGAAGAAAACTCATGTTAAATGACTTAAATGCACAATCTAGAGGTTGCAATCTTACCTAGAGTCTTGAATCACTCTTGTTCTAGCACAATCTTGATGAATTCAACACAAAACCTTCAATTCTTCTTTAATCCCTTCCTCTCTCTCTCTCTCTAAAATGAATCTCAGATTTTGGCACTAAGAGGTAAAAGAATTGAGCTCAAAAATGAGCTTAGGGCTCAAATATATAGCTATGATGCTAAACTACATTAATTAAAACATAAGGCTTGCCAAACGCAACTTAATCAATCGTTCCGAATCAATTTTTAATCAAACTTGCCATATGATTCTAAAAATTCCAAATAACCTATTGATGTAATCAATTCCGGTTTCGGATGCTAATGAGGCTTTCAATTTACATATTAAAGTGGAATTCCAAACAGATATTTCTACGAGTAACAGATAGAAAGCCAACTATTGTGCAATTTACATAATAAACCATAATTTATTTTAATTCTCTCATTAGCATCATTAATTACGGATTAGTAGCTAATTACGGATCGGGGTTATTACAGTCTCTCCACCTTAAAAAGTTTGGTCCTCCAAACTCAAGTTATCTTATATCAAAAGAAATGATGTCCATCAAAAATATAACTACAATTCTTTACAAAACAGAAGCATAACTATATTCGTAAATATGCTCGTAACCTAATCTCGACCTCAGCTTCGTACAGAAATAGAATCATAAATCATATACAGAGATTAGGGTTCGTATCACATTAGAGTCTTATACACATCCAGATTTTACTCAGAAACAGATTCATATACATGCTCATAGTCACATTCTTGTCCAGATCATACACAGATGTCACAAGTCTTGCTTAAACATATGTGATACACCCCTTAGCATTAAAAGAGCAGCTACAGAACAGATACAGACACGTGAGGGTTACGAATAACCAATTCCATAAAGGAACCTCCGAATCCAGGTAACAGAGAATACACACGCTGAGCCCCATGATGGAGCCTCCGGTATGGGTAACGGAGTATAGACAGATTAAGTTCCATGATGGAACCTCCGATACCGGGTAACAGCCAGCAGATATCACATGATGCCAAGGATGTCATGAATATATATTATAAATTGGACAATCGTTCAGCATACAGCATATAGCATTTCAGAAAACAAAACTTATTCTGTCACACAGAAAATAAATACAGTTGGACATAACTTTATTAAGTTATTACTCACATTACTTATATCAAGTACTTATGGGACGTCATAGATTCACACTATTTCCTGTTATTAAGTCACAGAGACTTGATTTACTCACTCCCGAGTCATCCATCTGGTCCTTGTTCGATTTGGTTTTCAATCCGGTAATCTTATTACAGTTAATCCAGGTCATTCTGAAATTATCAGGAATACAAGGTAATTTTGTACATTGACCCCATAACAGTAAACGAAATTCTGAGGTAATCATTCATATACTATTCATCAACCTCAGTTCCCACAAATTCAATCGTACTATGTGTCAATACAAAAGCAGTCCTACTAATTACATATACCCCAGGTAGTCAGAGTTTATAATCAAACTAGTCTGTTGTCACAAATCCCATCAGTTTTGAAGTACAGTAACACAAAAGCAGTCATTCTCTAGTCAAACAAGTTCATGGTCAAAACGGTAATACCGGGTAATTAATCACATGTCATATATACAGTATTTCCATTTTCTCTAAGCATAAGTTACCAAATTCCATAATCCCATTCGCGTGTTTCCAATCGGTTATAGGCGTACGGTAAAAAAGTCATCTATAACCACGTGGTCTGCTGTCGACAATTCACATTCTCCCTAAGTGTTCAAGATTGATTCAAGTTTTCATTTGGTTAATTCCCTTAGCAACACAGCCCTGTCATTCAATCATAAGTAATTCATAATCCCCCATAATGTAATTAATCAGATAATAGTTTTCAATAAAGGTCTCCTCAGATCAAATCAATGAAAGTTCTACCAGGTCATATCAGATGAAAGTTCTACCCAGTCATATCAAATAAAAGTTCAAAGCATGAGTCAACAAACAGAAGTTCTCTCAGGTAAACAAAGGTCTCATCAAACCAAGGTTCTATCAGATCAGATTAAATATAAGTTTTACCCCCACCATTTTCAAACGAAACACATTTGGTTCTATAGTTCATACTCCATTCGCTTAGGTGCATAGTCAGTAGTTTCCGCAATTAGTCTAAGTTCGTCAATTCTCAAAGTCACATCAGAGTCATGTATCATAATAGTTCAAATCAAAGTATTTCAGGTCATATACAATATGGCATTCTCCAAATAAGTTTACATGTGGGTGCATAGGCATACAGTTGTCCATATCGAGAGGTAAGCGTCACAATTAATATAGCAATTTCCCAAATGAGTCTTTCATGTAGGCATAAGGTACACAACGGCGTATCACATAAAGTTTCTTGGTGGTTTACAATAGCAGAGTGTTATGCAGAAGGTTCAAATCGGTCATACAGTCACCAAAGCATAGGCTCGCTAGTCGAGTCAAACAGTCCTGTCAAATTTTTAACAATCACAGTTCACAATTTAGAGGTTTTCGCATGGGGTCTTTACTTAGTCACACAGTCCCTGAGTCATAGTCCCAATGGTCAAGTTATCAAAACAAATAACATATCAATCATTCTGAGCAAAGGTACAGTCATATATGTATATGTCCAAAGTCTAATAATATCCACAAGCATAGGTAAGCCTATACGTAAGTCCAAACATTCTCCATAGCATAGGTAGTTGTTAAACAAAAGGGTCTAAAGCGTCACACATAGTTCACATCAGGCAGTAGGTCTCAAAGTGTACAAGCAAGGACATATGTATACGGATACGAGTCTAGAATCAATGATCATTTAGACATTTATTTGCAAATTCATAGGCAAAGGTTCATTCTTCCAAATTGACATAGGTTCTCAATTTCAGAAGTTCCACACACAACGGTTCACGTATATAATTCGAGTTCATGGGTCTAATTATTCAATGATGTCAGTCAATATATAACGGTTCAGTTCAAGTCATGGTCATACAGATTTCCTAAATCACTTTTCATACATACATTTACACATAAGTAAGGTAATACCTGCGTCAGTTGTTTCAATACTCTGAGCATCTGCTAGAACTAGGATGTAAACCCTTCATTGCCTCTAGGTGTTGTTCGGATGAATTCGTGAGCAAGATTTAGCTAAGTGTCCTTTCTGTCCACATCTAAAACAAGCTCCTGATAGGCGACGACAAATGCCCCAATGTTGTTTCCCACATTCTTTACAAATAGGTATACTGTTGCCCACATTGCTTCCTTGACTTTTTTTGTTCATAGTTATTGCCCTAGATTTTTCATTCGCAGAGGTCATCGAATTACTAGTCATTTCAACTTTCTGTTTCTTTTGTTTCGCTCTTTCTAATTCAATTGATGATGTCGATTTTGATATTTTCAATGCTGTTATGTTTGCCTCAGACATTAATGCTTTATCAAGGACATCTACATACTTTGACAGTTTTAAACGCCAACTCGGTCATACACATCTAGGTCAAGTCCACCTTCAAATTTTCTAGCCTTTTTGTAGTCAGTATCTATCATGTGGGGTGCATATCGGGCTAGTTCAGTAAATTTTGCTTCATATTTAGCCACAGTCATACTGCCTTGTTTTAGTTGTTCAAATTCAGATACTCTCCTATCTCGGATGCATTGGGAAAAATCTTTTTCGAAGAAAATTTCTTTAAATCTATCCCATGTCACACCCTCATTATCATTTCATACTAACATCCACTATCTCCTAGCCTCCTCTTTGAGCGTGAATGTTGCCAACAAAACTTTCTGTGCCTCAGTACACGGAAATACCTCAAATATTTTCTCAGTTTCTAAGACCCAAGCCTCGGCTTTTAACGGTTCAATACCCCCTTGAAATTCCTGTGGTTTCATCTTATTGTATTTCTGTGTCAGTGTTATCATATCATAATTAGCTGGTTCAGGTACATGTATTTGCCCTTGTTACTATTGGTTTAGATTTTCGGTTCAGGCTTCAACCATTCTTTCTAACTGGCTAATTCTAGCGTTAGAAGATTCAGATTCATCCACATTCCTTGTCCTTTGCATTGGCTACACACAAACAGGTTACTTATTAATATAAGGAAAGTTCTCGTTGTTCTCACATTTCATTTCATATTAGACATGTTTATACTTTCATTTCAATTCGGATACAGTCACATGATCCCTTACTTTCATACGTTCATGTTTACATAGATTCCACATTCGGTATTGAAATTAACATTACATGTTATTCTACTTAACTTCTTTGATCATGCACAGAGGTTTCATTTCAATTCATTTTCAATAAGGATATGTTCATAGTAGTTCACACACTTAAACATGATGCAATGCCCCTAATTTCATTTCTAGGACATCCTATAGCTCATATGGACTCGTGTGTGCGATATAACTCGTGCTCTGATACCACTCTGTCACGACCCAAACCCACCCCTATAGGTTTAGTATCGTAACCAACCAGTAATCCTTGGATTACCGAAAGCCTCTGAACAGATTAACAAAATTAAGGGGCTAGCGGAAGCAAATACATAAATATAATTGTCTAATGAGCTGTGCTGACTTACATGAAACAAAATATTTAAAACTTTATATACATCACCGGTAGTCAACCATACATTATACCCACATACATTACAATATTTTAAGTACAGCCAACGACATCAAATCAAGTCTTATATAAACAGAAACCACGGAACTTAAACACAGGACGCTTCAGGAACCTCCATGTGAGGCACAATGGTTGGCTGACAACGGAACACATATCCAGGCAAAAGCCTTCAGACTCGAACTCCAGAATGCTCACCTATACATATATATATATACAAACAGTGAGCTAAAGCCCAGTGAATAACATTAAGGTAAAGGGATTAGTGAACGAAATCCGAACATATCATAAGCGGAAAACAGATCAGAGCATAATTATTCTCATTTCAGAACATAATAATGGTACATCCCATAGAACACATCACAGAACGTCTTCCGACTAGAGTAATCGGTTTCGGATACCAATTAAACACATATCACCACAATGAAGTGGCTAACGAGATCTCGTAATTACTTGTATGTCATGGACCCGCATTTTCATGCCATCCCCCATGACTTGGGACTATCTATGGATGCCATAATAGATTTCAAACATAGAATATTCGTTCACGAAAACATATATCATTTTAGAAATCATAGATTATCACATTTCATTTGGAACATAATTCATATAAACATATCTTTACGATAACGTTACTCACAGTGGTACCAGTGAACGGTCAATCAATCCTCGAGTCTTGACCTACAACCACAAAATACATAACACAAGCACGTCTTATCATTACACATTCATGTGGCCAACACGGCTTAGCTTACTTTACATTGATTCTTGTTTTTTCTTATCTCATAGATGAAAACACACTCTTGAATCTTATAACTTAGTACATTCTTTAATTAGTGTGTTTCTAATCCATAACCTCATTACCATGCCTTAATTAAGTCTTAGGAATGCCTAAGATGCAATGAGGATGCCAAAACATGAATTGAAACACTTGGTAAATTTTTCAAAAAATAAGGTTCCTGCGCGAACGTAGCTTTCCTCACTCGAGCGGACATGCAAAACATGTGAGCGGACTGTAAACTTAGAAAAAGTACTGGTTGGTCTCAAAATACGCTCGAGCTACAAATCTAATGCTCGAGCGTCTCAACAATATACAAGGGTTCGCTCGAGCGTGACTTTGGTTGCTCGAGCGGAGCGCTTATGCCTGCAAAAAAAATACTGAGGGCTAGCAATCTCTGTTGGAGCGCAGGTTCCTTCACTCGAGCAGACTGTGAAATTTTGGGTTCCCAAAAACAGAGTTTTAAGCTTCAAAATGCAGTTTCAATGGCAAATTCGTGCAAAGCTTGCTCATAAACTTAGAAAACTTATTCATAAACATGAATGTGTGATTTTCACCAATTCTTTTTAGTCAAAACCCATGAATTTACCAAAATTAGAACCAAAACTTCCATGCATGTAGAACATACAACTCTTTCCTCCAAAACTCATGAAGTTAACAAATTTGAGCTTATAAACTCCATGCATGTAAGGAATTATTTTCCAAAACATGAAACAAGGTTCAAAACATGATAATTCAAACATGCATGTGACCTCTAGCTTGTAATTTCATCACTAATGGCATGAATAACGCTCAAACATAGGAGCTCTTGACAAATTTATACATGCATGTATAACTTAGCAACAATTCCTTCATCCTAAGCTCATGAACACAAGTTAAATACATAATCTTGAAGAAAACTCATGTTAAATGACTTAGATGCACAATATAGAGGTTGCAATCTTACCTAGAGTCTTGAATTACTCTTGTTCTAGCACAATCTTGATGAATTCAACACAAAACCTTCAATTCTTCTTCAATCCCTTCCACTCTCTCTCTCTCTCTAGAATTGCACACTCTCTCTCTCTCTAAAATGAATCTCAGATTTTGGCACTAAGAGGTAAAAGAATTGAGCTCAAAAATGAGCTTAGGGCTCAAATATATAGCTATGATGCTAAAATACATTAATTAAAACATAAGGCTTGCAAACGCAACTTAATCAATCGTTCCGAATCAATTTTTAATAAAACTTGCCATATGATTCTAAAAATTCCAAATAACCTATTGATGTAATCAATTCCGGTTTTGGATGCTAATGAGGCTTTCAATTTACATATTAAAGCGGAATTCCAAATAGATATTTCTACAAGTAACAGATAGAAAGCTAACTATCGTGCAATTTACATAATAAATCATAATTTATTTTAATTCTCTCATTAGCATCATTAATTACGAATTAGTAGCTAATTACGGATCGGGGTTATTACACTTGCGCTTCTCAATTGGCAAACCCAAAAGCCTTTTAAGGTCTAGGCTTGGGAAGAAGGTCTGACGGCAGTCTTTTGATGGTTATGGGAGAACTGCAAAAGCAAAAAGCAAATATTAGTATCAACAGATGAGTTGATGAATCTTAAATAGGGAGAGTTATGGGATGACTCCGTTCTTACCATCACTCTCTTTAAAAACTATTCCACGCAGAGGATAGAGATAAAGATCGTTATCAGGCGCAAACTCCCAGTTGCCTAAAATAATGAAGTAATCATCTCCAGCACCCTTGTTGAAGTCTGGGAGGTCGGCTATTAGTTTGTAGGCAGTGGATTTGGGCTTGAGGTAACTTATGTATCTTTTTTCAAACTTAAGGCCACACTTTGTGTAACAAAATTAGATGTCGGCTAGTGTAATCTTAGCATTTTCTTGGCGTGCTAAGGTGATTATACCATTGATAACCCTATAAGAATTGATGGCTAGCTGCATAGGATTGAGTTTGTAGTAGTGGAGGACTTCTCTAAAGAGGGTGTCTAAGGGGAACCTAAGTTCACACTTTATGAAGGCAACTACTGAGAAGGGCATAGAATCTCCATCAAGCATGATAGAGTCCCATTTCCCAACCAACCTGAGTTGAACGTCGGCTAGGATGGAGAATTCTTGTCGGAAATACTCTTGGCCGGAGTGTCTATCTTCCACCTAAACATACCCATGATCTCGGCTTAGAACGTTTTGTGATGGATTTCAGAGAGAAGAAACTGGTAGGGTTTGAGAACCTTGGCTAAACCCTAAACAGGCACTAAGGCAAAAATTTTGAAGATCCAAGGAAAATTTGTTTTAGTTTTTCCTAAGGGTATGAGTTCTAAAGCAAATCCCAAACCTAGAACTAAAGAAACAAGAAACAGGAGCAAGAATCTAAAAAACAAACAAAGTAAACAGAAACGGAACGAAGTTCAGAACTAAGAAGGATTCAGAGGTAAAATTCAAATAATCACATGAAGAAGAAAGAAACACAAATATAGAATCCCAAATCCTCAAAACACTGAGTGAGTGTGTGAGGGCCATGTGCACAGATCACAAACAAACGTGATTGACAGTCAAGAGATATAGTGACAAAACTTCAAAGTATAGAGCAGATTCAAGAAATCGATTCATGATACAACTATGAATACGAGATTCAACAAACAACGAATGCAGTAAAAAGACCATATGGTGAGGAAACATATTCAAAGTAATAAAATACTGAACTTAAAGAGGAAAGAAATTCTGAACTTATCGAGTGAAATGAATGCCAATATAAAGATCGCCGAAGTCAGACGACAGGAATAGTTGAAAGCAGGTGATGCAAAGTGCACCGGAGGTGGTGAAATACGGCAGTTGTGGAGCTTGAAGGAATGTTAATGGAGGTTTTTGGAGAAAAATGTTAGAGAGAGAAGATCTGAGGAGAGGCAAATAGAATTCGTAAAAGTGATGAGATGGGAAGAGAGAGAGAGAGGGTTTTTTGTCAAAAATGTGAAAAGGCGGTGAAACGTAATGAGATGCCTCAGACAACGTGTTTGTCAGGCGGCGTGGGCAGAAATGACGCGCCCTGATAACGTGTGTCAGGTATGACCCAATGAGGAAGGGACACGGAGAGGAAACGGTTGAAAAGACTGTACGTGACAGCTCATGCGCGGTTATAACTCTTGTAATTCTTGAAGTAATGAGGCAATAACCTTGGTTAGGGGAATTATCTCGGCTAAGATGCATAAAGAAATTGATCCTTGATTCTTGGTTCTTAATAGAATGGGCAACTGATTCTAAGTTGCGTGAAGCCGATATGCTGTATTGATAAACGGTATAGGTTCCATCACCTTAGGTTGCCGAGGTAATAGAACCTAGGGAGCAATTGTGGGAACGTATTTTGTGAATGACAGCACGTGACTAAAGTGACGCTGAAGTATCAGCCAAGGTGCCACGTCGGTTAGTTATGCGCTGAGATGATCCCGGCTAGGGCGAGGTTATCTGTGGAAATACCGAAATTCGAGATAAGCGGATAAGGGATAAGAGTCCTAGAACAGGAGAGGATCTCAGTTTGAATAAGGATAAGGCTCAAGAAAAGTTTATCTCCATCTAGATAAAAGTTTAGGATGATCATTAAGCTTGAGTCCTTTTAAGTGAGGCTTCTAATGGGATTAGATCACTGCTAGTTATAAAAGCAAGGCACCCTCGTGGGTCTAAGGGAAGTTTTTTCTTGTGAGTTTAAGCACAATTTGCTATCTTTGAGAGATATTAATTACTGACTTGATCGTCCGAGTGCCCCAGGGTGAAAAAGCCACCGCCGGATTCCCATCTTCTTGTGCAGGTTATTAGGCTTAATCTATTCTGTCAGTACTCTCCAATTAAGTTCCCCTTTTGATTGTGTGATTAGAAATCAATACCCACAGAAATCTATGATAATTTGTAATCCATATATCTAGGCCACTAAAATGGTTTTCAAATAAACCAATAATGCATCCAATCAAATATCTAGTCAATTACGCAGATTGAATGGTCAAGTCTGAGCAAGGAGATGGACTAAATTAAAGTGAGTCTATAAAAAGTAGGATTACGTTCATTTCTTCTAAAAAAAATCACTGAGTAAGAAATACGATCCTATTTAGGATGGACCAGCATGAGAACATAATTGTATAAGATTATCAACGGTCACATGCAATTCTGAGCAATCATTCTATCACCACATTAATGGCATCACTTGTAAATTGTTTATTAAAATACGCCCTAGTTGATCACTCCAACCGACAATGCCTCACAGCTTGTAATTGCAAATTCTAAGAAAGTATACACCGACGTGAATTCCATTCATCGTCTTCTCAAACTTCTAGTGTGACTGATTTTAGAAGAAATCACAAATTAGTGTAAAATATAAAAAAAAATTACAAATACATGAGAGGTTTAACTTTTTCTATGCAAACAAAGAAACCACATAAAAAATTACACCCACCTTTTAATAAATAATTTCTCCAAACTTTTACCCCCACACATGTATATATAAAGGAAAAAGTTAGGGATCATGAAAATTTTATCATGAAAATGATCATGAAAAATTTATGATCCTTAGATTACCTTGATTAGTGTGTAGTGCTTTATTCTAAGTGTAATCCAAGGATCACAAAACTTTCATGATACCTACCATTGCTGATATATAAACATGAAAATTTACAAAAGTAAATTTGATCTACACAAGATAGTGTTGGGCAGACATATGTATATCAGTCAAAGAAAGGGATAGCGTTAGTGGCACTCATCAAACTCTTGAATGGTCCCAAACAAAACACCCTTTTGTTTTATCCAATAAGATTCCAAAGCGAAAGTGAAACCCTTCCAAGTTATTTTAAAAGCACTTTTGACGAAACTGATGTCACCATTCATCTCCTCCATGATTGAGTTGGAAGCAAAATTGCAAAGCACTTTCACATCCCCTCTCTAAAGCTTGAACTCATGATCTATCTTTGTCAATATCACAACTCACTTGTAAGAAATTGTCCTCTGACCCTTTGTCCCAATCTAATTAGTGTGTCATTGATTTGTCAAAATATCGATTGGTCAGTATCAAATTAAGCTATCAATTAGTACTTGACACTAGTTTTAAAATTGATCATTCGGGCGAAGTTAGGTGGAGCACAAAGCTATAAAAAATAAAAAATAAAAAATAAAATTGAATAAATTAGGTGCTTATGCCCGGCTTGACATTTCGCCTAAAATTTTTATTCTTAGACCCATTCTAATTAAATTACAATCCCAAGGCTGCCTATAAAACCCATATTTTAAATAATAAAAAAATTATAAAATAAAAATAATAACTTTGTAGTTAAGTTGGCACTAATTTTTTGTTTTATTTTTTTATGTTCATTATTTCCTAAATTCAAAAATTTCCCAAAGTGTATTTTCTTTAATTTAAACAAAATAAAACTATATAATTATATTTATATAATATATAAAATATTAGTAATTAGGCCAATCTAAGTCGGGCTGGGACTTAACTTAAGTGCTATTATTATATTCTTTTTTTTTTTTTTGGGTCTCTCAGGGTATCCTCCGTCGACCGCGGAGACTAATCTCTTCGCTGATTGTAGGCACCTCGAAGGATGGAACAGCTGGCCCAAAGATTTAAGGCTGCTCCATGCCCAAGGCGGAAATCGAACCCCCGACACTTGGTTAAGGGAGGAGGACTCTTTACCACTCCACCACACCCCATGGGTTAGTGCTATTATTATATTCACTCCATATGAAAAATTGATCTGAAAGTTAAGTTTTACTTGATCTTATGAGCATTTAAGTTATTAAAAACATGAACTGAGCTAACCAGGTTGGGCGAGTCGGTTGATACACATCCCTATTTAGCACATCCATCAAATTTAAGTCGACTTTTTTGACTTGTTTATTTTAATTTTTAATTTTTAATTTTTAATTTTTAATTTTTAATTTTTAATTTTTTTTAGGATTGCATGAGGAGTGCTTTGTGGAACGTACATGGGTCCCCATTGGAAAATTTATTGGCCCATGGACTTTGGATGAATAGTGGGCCCAATAGGACATCTTAAAAGACAATTTATTTAATTTTTTTGGAAGTTAGCAATAATTTCTTTGTTGGGAGGACAATAATTCCCTTTAATGTTTTTTTGATGACAAAAAGTATTATTCATTATTTTAAGGTTTTGGCTTTGGGATGATGATTAAAGAGGGAGGGGGTGATTATTAAAGAAGGATGTGTGTTTTTGAGAGCTCTGACCCTCTTGCTTTTAAGTGAATGATGAAAGTTGTTTGGTGCCTTTTGATGCCACCATGTGTGTAATCAACCTATGGTTAATTTTTTTGAAGGAATTTGTGGATGGAAAAGACAAAAAAGCCATTCATGTTAGTACAACGAGGACAAAAATGCCTAGGGCAATGTGGTATTTTAACAAAATTATGTGAACAACAGCTTGCTAAATCAAACATAATCTTATTATTGGTAATATAAGGCTGAGAATCAGACTTATCTATTTAAATTTTTTTAAGTGGATGATTGTGAGATGAAAATTAAATTTATATAATGTGAAGTTAATATATAGAATAAATAAGATATTAATTTTGAATAATTTTTAAATAATTAAGTTTAAATTTATAATATTATTATATTAGTATGGTCGCCAAAAGGGTAACTAATTTAACCCCAAAAAAAAAAAAAAATGACATGATCTTGATGTGGTAGAAAGATATTTAAGAGACCAAGGTGTCAATGGAGATTGGAGTCAAATGTACAAGAGTCCTATCTCCTCACAAGTTGATTGAATATCACAGTTATATGATAAAGTTGGCCCCTTGTTGTATAATAATAATAATAATAATAATAATAATAATGTTATTATTATTATTATATAATGAAATCATATTTATTTTGTAAAAAATATACCGCCTATACATTTGTTATTTAGTTTTTTTTTTTTTTAAAGCAAATATGAGTGGATCATACAATTACCATATTCGATTAACTATATTTTTTGTATAGATGATTTTATTGACGATTTCTATAAAATGAATAATTTAAATCATGAAATGAATTCTCAATAAATCCTGTCTTGAGGGACAATTGAGATTTCTATGTTAAAAGTACAACCATAACTTTATCATATTTTGATTATTTACTCTCTATTAAGGGATTTTATTTAGATCATGGACATGGCCCCTCAATGGAACCCGTCATAAGCAAAAGTTGACTAGTTAGTCTCTATTAAGTATTTTTATTTAGTTTTATTTATTTATTTTAATTATGAGTCCTTTCTTATAATGGTTGATATTCATGTTGCACTTACGATTTGTTTTATTGAACTTTCTAGTATAGTTGATTGTTTAATTGATAATTATGTTGATACTTGTAAATATTTTTTTTGTCAATTGAAAAAAGAAAGGAAAAGAAAAAATGGAAAAAAGATAACGTTAGGGAACCTATGCAAAATCTAGATGAAACCATAAAACTCGATATATTGAGATTAGACATTGCAATCCCCAATCTCAACCCTTCCTTTCGTAAATTAGGTTAAATTAGATGATATAAATAATAATTTGTACCCTTAAAAATATATGCTAAAATATTGTTCCTAAGCGGATTTAAAAATAAATAAATAAAAATTGAAATGGAATCCATGGATTCATTGTCACCCAAAAATTGAGCTAGTAAGATTGACTAGAGAATATATTTATTAGAATGCTGTCTTATATTGTTTCAAAGATAAACAAGTCAATAGGCACGCACTTGTATTGTTTCACTTGTGCAAATACTATTTTGGAACATTCTAATTATTATTTATTTTTATCAGTTAAATGTCTCATACTCAAACGATTAAATCAAAATCCACCCTCAAAACGAAGTTACACAAATGGCATAGTCGATTTTTTGTAAAAATTTTGATGATATCAAATTTTTTATGAACTTGTGGACAAGTTGTTGGAGAAGATTTTTTTTTATACAACTGTTATAATTTGACAATAACAATCATATAGCGACCTACTGAAATTGCTATAACTATTTCCCTTACAAAATAAAATAAAAGTAAGATTGAATTTAAATATTACATTATCATCATAATCTTCTCAATTCTCACCCAAAAAGCCATTGAAAAAATCCTTTTCATTTGCCAAGATACTAGGAAAAGGCTAGTAAATGTCCTCACTTTTGTCTATACCCTTTTTAACCCTTGTGCAACTTGATCAACGAGTTTTTTTACAATATCAAAATTTAAAAACAAAAAAATAGAAAAAGAAAAAAAAAAAAGGCAGCTTCCAAATTTGTGGGTTTTTTTAGTTTTTTTTTTTTTATATTTATTTTGAGTTAGGAATTTTTTAATTTTTTTGTTTAGGTTTGTCTAGTCCGAATAGACCTAAAAATTACTTTTTTTTACTCAAAATTTTATTAAAAAAAGTCATTGAAGACTGGAAGTGGGTTTTTTTTTTTTTTTTTTGGCTTCTCAACTTTGTACCTCTTTAGTATTTTTTTCAATTTTGTATCATTTCGTTTAATTTCTACCTAAATTAGATGGCCATAAAATAAATTTTAAAATGAGTATTTTTGAAGAAAAAAATCCACTAAACAAGAAAAAAATGATTTCAAAGGCTTTTATTCAAACAAAGTTAAAATTTTAATGTTTTAAGATTGGTTGGTGACTCGAACTAGAGTTTCTAACTTAGGGTTTTGGAAGACGCAAGTGAATTTAGCAGTGCAGTTGGGCCTATAAATCCTATGACATGCAATAATACAATTTTGAAATATTAAACAAAATTCACTCTTGTTATATGATAGGTAAAAGAGGTTTACAAGATTTATTACTTTAGTATCAACCAATATATATATATATATAATATTTGTAGATATATTTATACTATTATTATTATATAAAGTCAATATCAAAGAATTGGGATAGATATCACATATTTTGCTTTTACAAAGTTTAAAATGGCCATGTAAAAAAACTTATTCAAATCTTCAAAATTTTAATTATCTATTTTTTTCATTCCTCAATTACATATATTTATGTTGGTTCAAGAAAAAATTTACATATATTTATATACGCATCACTTGTGCATCTGCTATTAATGTGTGTATATAGCCACACAAAAGAGAATTAATTAAATGCCTTAAGCATATTTTAATAGAATAAGTGATAAATTGATTAATCTAACCTTATAAGATAAATTTACTCTCTTTGTAATAATCTTGATGACGACTGGAGAGTGAGACTAAGTGGCATACATGATTTGGCTACTGGTTGTTTTCTATGTGTACCTTCTTTTCTTTTTTTTTTTTTTTGAACATGAAAGAAAAGGTTCTATGGGGTCATCACGGCCTCGTGAGCCTTGATTCCGAGATAACCGATTGTCAGTTAGGAATTAATCTCTATCATGTCAGGGATCTACCACTAGGACACCAATAAAGCGCAACCACACGCCCCAACAGAGAACAAGTTGTCGAGAAAAGTAGCGGACGTATTTTCTAAAGAGATTTCAAACACCTCATTTCAAAATCGACCCTCATTTAGTGCTGGAGAATGCAGCAGGCCACCAACCCCGGTGGTGTTTTCTATGTACTCTAAATACATTTTCTTCAAGTTGTATCATTACAAAGAAAGTGGAATCAATTATTCACAGGTACAAACCTTGAATCAATACACACCTTGGTCAACAATGTAATCATCATATATAATCATTGTTCGAATCATCTAAGAAATTTTCTGTATCTATATCTTTCTGTCTCAATACATTTTAGCTTATACCATGATAGAAACTTAAGATTTGAAAAATTCTCGACACACATGATCATGTAAGAGAAAATTGAAAATTTTAAATACAGACGATCCCTGAGCTAATGACAAATTCTATTCATGAAAAATCAAGATACTCTTTTTTTTTTAATTAAATAAATTATGCTGACTTTTCTTGATGTTTGAAAAATTACAATAAATACTAAATTTGATATAATTAAGGATAGAGTAAACAAAACAAATGCAAGTTGTGTATATGGGATACATGCATAATTAAAGGTGAAATATATATTTTAATATAATGATTAAAAAAAACACTCAAAATTTGACATTTATAACAAAGTAAACCTTAAATTTTTAATTTTGTCAATTTAAATTCTAATCTTTTAATTTGTTTTCAATATAAATCATTTTTCCAATTTTCATTAACTAAAATTAACGAAAAAAATAGTATTTTAGTCATTAAATTTATTGATTTTAATGACTAAAACACTTATTTTTCTATCAATTTTAGTTAACAAAAATAGGCAAATGAATTGGATTGAAAACAAATAAAAAATTCAGGATTAAATTGACAAAATTAAAAACTTAGAATTTATTTTGTTATAACAGTTAAACCTGAATTTTTTTTTGGTAATTTCCGCTGCTGTTTTTTTATTCATATTACGAACAGGATAATTGATTTTAAGAGGACAAATGTTATGAGAATTTGAAATTCAAAGAAATACATTGCAATTGTATTAAATTTGTGAGACTCGTTATATCTTTTCTATATTTTAAAGGATACTAGTGCGGGTGAACATGTTATAACTTCATTTGGAAAGTGGGTTAACTTTTTAGTTTTTTGATTTTTTTGACTATTTTAGCCTGGGCTAAAAAGTTTGGTTTGGGAAGGGTTTTTTGACTTTTTGGCTTTTTTAACTTTTTTTATGAGAGAAGAGTGTAATGATTATGGGTTGGATGTAATGTTTTGTTTGTTGTGGTTAAAATAGCCTATTTTGTCTTTTGTGACTAAAACAGCCAAGAAAGCCCATAAACCAACTTGCCAAACGGAGGCAAAATATGGATTCTCATTTGGATTGTTTTTTTAGATAATTTTGTATTAATGTATTAATGTGGGCTTCTATTTTATATAGTGATTTTGTGCTTAACTTACAATACTATAATTGTAGCTGATTTTGCTAGTACAGTTATTTTAAGGTAGAAATAAGTTAAGTACAGGCATGTTTGGGATATGTTGTCCATCTCAGGCTAAAATAGTCAATAAAACAAAACATTTCATCAGTACATCACTTTCTTTACTTTTTTTATACGTCATTTTGTAAAAAAATCAAATAGTCAATTAAAATATCCTATTCCCAAACAGATTTGGTGATCATTTATGGATGTCTAATTTTTTAGAAGTGAAGTTGATCTTCAGTTTTATTTTATTTTCTAGACACTTGGTAAATTTATGATTTTTTTTATTTTTGTAATGTTAAGTGCAAAAAAATAGGATGCAAAATATATAAAGAAAATGTCTTGTGTATTTAAAATTCATTTTGAGTGTGACATGAGTTACACTTAAAATAAATTTCATCCAACACTTTTATGTGTTTTATTTTTGTGAGTCTAACACTATTATTCCTACTTTCTAAAAAAAAAAAAATTTAGTGTCTCTAGTTTCAATTTTTTGAATTCAGTTTTCTGAAAATTGAGTTTTTTATTTTTCGTATTTTTTTGATTTTAGTGAATATTTTTAAAATTTTAAATAAATTTTTTTTTTACTTTTTTAGATGCACCTTACTTAGATGTATCTAAATAGTAAAACATTTGTGAAAAAATATTTTAGAAAATTAATAAATACAAAAAAATATATAAAAAATGTAATGAATTTTTGTATTTTTTTAATTTTTGGTATTTAGTGATTTTTTAAAGATTTTTTCAAAAATATTATACTTTTTAAGTGTATTTATGTTAGGTGTGTCTAAAAATTTTAAAAATTGTTTAAAATATTCAAAAAATTTAGTGAAAACAAAAAAATATAAAAAACAAAGAAGTAGAATTTTTTAAAAAGTGAATTCTGAAAACTGAAACCAAACACTTATTCCTTTCCTTTTATATAATCCAACTATTGTGAAAATTTTATTGAATACAAAATAATATAAAAATTTAATATATTTAGTATTTTGTTATATTCAATGATTTTTAAAAAAAAATTTGTACAAATTATATATTTTTAATTGTATATATATTAAGTCGATCTAAAATTAAAATTTCAAAAATTAGTTTTGAAAATTTCAAACCATAGAGAGTGAAAAAAATTTGGTGACACAACTTTTTAAATTACTAAAAAAAATCAATTAATTTATAACTAGTGCATAAAAGAAGTATAAAATAGAGAATAACTTCTCTTTAGTCCGATCAGACTAAGCGTGTTATTGGGCTCTGTGGGCCCACCATAAAATCCACATTGATAATCCAAACTATTCAATTTGTAGTTCTATGATTTTAAAAATAAATTGTTAATATAAATGTGATATGATCAAATGACTATTGATATCTAATCAACGTTATTTTTTGCAACTTGACGAGTCCTACGTACTAAATAGTTTGAATTATCAATATGAGCTTTGTACTAAGCCCACAAAGACCCAACAACACGCTCCAATTGGAAAACCCAACTGGAGAAGCCTGAATCAATAAAAATATACTCAAGAGTCGTCTGTTTTTTTTTACGCATATATGAACAAAAAAAAAAGAAAGAAAAGAAGTGGAAAATAGAACAATTGCTACTTGTATAAAGCTAAACCTGATAAGTGGGTGGTTTGTTTACAAATTAGAGTTGGCTATTATGTTTTTATTTGTTTGTATAAGTCAAATAGAATTGACTGAGAAACAATGCGTTCGACTTTTTAATTCTGCAATTCGAAACAAAGTGGGTAGCAAATAATTAAAATGTTATGATAATTCAAAATAATAAATCGGCTCAAAAAAAGATAAAAAGAAACGAATTGAGAGCACTCAACTTATTATTAGTGATTTTAACAGAATCACCCACTCAAATTAATTGTGGGTTTTTACTATTTAGATAATACCTTTGAGTGATGTAAGATCCTTTTCAATCAGTTGACGCTATTGACGATATTATTATAAATGATGATACATATTATAATATAAATTGTATAATACAATTAATTAGACATGAGTCATGAGTCTAAAATAGAGAACTTAACAGTTTCACAAAATATCAATAGTACCAATACATAATGGTTGATCAATGGTTGTTGCTTATTATTACTACATGCATATATATATATATTATACATTGACAACCACTAAATTAATCTTAAGAATCTCAAACAACTAACAAAGAAAGAGACTTTGGGTGTGTTTAGTTTGATTTTGAGAGATAAATTTTTTAAAAAAATCTTGGGAAAAAAGTTTAGAAATTTTTTTAATTTGTTTCACTACTAAAAAAAGTACTTTTTGCGACCGTTACAAGCCGTTGCAAATAATAAAAAAAATAGTCGCAAAAGACTTTTTGCGACGGCCCATGCGACGGCAAATGAGGGTCGCAAATGTGGGGGTGGCAAATACTTTTTGCGACCGCAAAATAGCAGTCGCAAACTATTTGCGACCATCTAAACTACTTATAGCGACTGATATTTTGCCGTCGCAAAAGAGTTTAAAAAAGGCCTACAATGTATTAGCGACCATCTTCTTACCGTCGCAAAAAAAAAACCTACAATCATATATATATGCAAATATTATATACAATAAACGTAAAAACAAATTTGCAAAAATCTCAACATTCATGCATTATTTTCCATTATTTAAAAAGGCCTACAACGAGAACTTTCACTTTTGGAGATTATGAGGCAGCCCAAATCCAAGCATTCAAAACAAACAATAAGTCTCGAAAGGGAAAAATATAAACATGTAGAGGATATTGCATTAGATATTGATTTCAACTGTTCCGGTGAGGTCTTCCAAGTAGAAATGGCCATCCTCTAACTGAGATATAACGCAAACATCAAGCCTAACCTGCAAGAAAGGACAATAAAGTGAGAAAAAACACCATCATTGACTTAATCACAAACAAAAGTCGCATAACATGGATTTTTTAATTGCTTGCCCATCCGAGCAGGACTAAAATGTCGTACACAACACACAATCTGAATAGCTGCAAAAGGCGATCAACATATACCACTTTCTTCCATACCTATACGTCAATTCCCAATAATTTAATAAGCTCCCTAAAAGAGAAGTTAATTAGGTTTATGCTCCAAACACTGATTAACAAGGACTCAACATACCACACTATCTACAAACAGTTGCATAGCAAAAATTGCAGCTTTTAGTCCAAATGTCGGGTGAAGAACATAAATTGCCTACATTGCAAAGGGAGAGGATAAATTTAGAAAATAAATAAAAGAAATGTAAATTTTCAATTGGATAAACGATTCACCATCACATACATGAAGGTTACGCTGGTGTTTGCGACCAAGTATTTGTTGTAACTTCCTCATCCATCCAAGGTCTGGTTGCCTATTTACTCCAAGATGCAGAAGTCAAAAGGTGAACAAAACAATAATAGATTCAGAGCGGAAAAATGAATTGCTAAAGCTCCACCAAGATAACGCCACTTTTGAAAAAATTAAAATAAAATAAAATTCAGCATGTGTCAGAATTCATCATTTCCAGTAGATTTAGTGGTGGGAATCTCATGCAATGGGCTGCCATTTAATTTAGTTTAAAATTTAGGGAGACACTACTGCATTAATGCACAAATGGGGTCAAATAAAATAATTAAAATAAAGAATTAGAATATGTATGTTGGTCATGTGTCCAAAAATATCACCTCAGGAGCCAAGAGTGTCAATTAGCGATAAAAAGCTAAACTCATTCAAGTAGTTCTTAAACGCAAGCAAACCTTTATTTAGAGTCATACAAAGCCACAAAACAAAACTATCCTTCCTTCACTTCTATTTAGAGTAAAAAGCTGCAAATTTTAACTATGATTCTTGTCGATTCCAATAATTTTACTTATCTCACATCATTTGAATTGCAGAGAAGTACTTTACGACTTATTGATCAGAGAAGCAGCAAATTTATTACTGAAGATGCTACAAAGTGAAAGTCAACTAGGGAAATATGCAAAACTTACATCTGTAAAGATGCCGCAGAGTGGAAGTAAACAATGGAATAAGGCTTCTGTATCAAGGGCTCAAACTCCTGAAATTCAAAATTGAGAACAATTTACCCTTACTTCTAATTGCCAATACTAAAGAGCATAGTCGATGAACCACCAGAGTTTAAGACCAAATGCTAATAGCACAGACACAGTCACGCGACATGCCAACACATCAATCATAATCAACAGATTCAAGACAAGAAGAAACAGATCCCACTTGATATGCCTTCATCTTTTCCCACAGATAAATTAAGTGTAGATAACTTCCAAACAATAGGAAGAAGATCATGAATGTCCACTCATACATCAGAAGCATACCAGTCCATGGCATTACTTGCCGAGGGACAATCAGTAGTGCAAGTGCGAGGGATATAAAGGCAGCCACAAAACAGACAAAAACAGAAAGTCCACCCAAAAACATAGGCACCTTGGACTGCAATCCGTTTGGGAACTGCTTATGATCAAAACAAAGAACTTTTAACAAACATAAAAAATAAAAAATAAAAAAAAAATATTATGTACAAATGATTTATAAGTTTTACTTAGCAATCTAGGGAGGGTTAACACCCATTTGCACCCTAAAGAAAGCATCATGATTCATGACTAATGGCTACTCTATGAGACAGCAAATATATCTCCATATTAATTTTATTAAAAAGAAATGGAGACAAAAACATAGATAACTATCATACACTTTTCCTAGAAGTTGGAGACTAACCTGTTGATCAGAATTAACTATAGACGAAGAAACAGCAGAATAAGCAAGAATACCCCTAGACCTGAACTTGTAGTAAAGTTGCCTAACGTGATCGCAAAATGAATGGATCTGCATGAAAATCAAATGATTTCACCTCCAAAAAAGGAATTATATATCTGCCAAGTGTTAAAGAATGAGATTATAAGGAAATTGCTGACTGAAGAAAAGATCGATAGTAATGTAAAAGTAAAGTAAATAACGGGAGCGTAAAAAGAAGTTTCACTAGAATTTCATCTTTAGGATTTTTGCCACCACCGCCCAGAAGGGTTTCTTCAAGATGTTCCTAGCATTCTCGCAACATCGAAACAACAAATTTATATCATTAGGGTGGATTTGTTGCATGAATCCTCTTCAACCGCATAAAAGAATGCCGTATACGTGATTGAGTGCGAAATTGTGTAATTGGTTGGAAAGAAAAGAAACCGCATATGAATAAGCTGTTATGGAGTAAAATAAAAAGTACCTGCCAGACATCAACAGGTTTTAAAAGCCAAGATGTCCACCAATCCCATGGCTTAAGAGGGCCAAGTGTATAGTGAATAACACGAAGTTCTTTCTCATCCACCATCCACTGCATGTTTATGTATAAGAACATTAGAAAGTTCAATTAACAAATTTGATGCAAATCAAAGGACACAATGAGTCTCATTTTATGACGCTATGTTAATTCATGTTGAACTTATTTATTAATGTCTTGTTTATTGCTTCCTTGCTCAACTTGTACCGTGACATCCAATCAGGACACCACCCACTGAAACACCTTCTGTTGAGTTGGACTTCGAAATCAAACTCCTCTGCCTCTGCTATCACCAGGTCTGCATTTCTTAGCCATTTTTGGACATCGGCTTTAATTTGTTCCTCGTTTCTTGTGGCTGCATTTACGGACTGTTGGATGCGAGTTCTTGAATCACAGAGTTTCTCAAGCTGCTTTAAAAAGACAATTACAATTCAGCATAATTTTTAAAAAATTATTATAAATTTATTAAAACAATTATAACTTTAATTATTAATATTGATAAAAACTTACTTCAATGCACCTTTCCCATCTCCCCTCTCTCAAATTCACTTCAAAAAATATTGTAATAAGACGAAGCAACATATAACATGAGTTTATGACATTACTTCTTCTTTACTTGAAACCTGATGAATAACATTTAGCCAAAGGCAAAAAATGACAAAATTCTCAGCCTCCTTCCTCACGACATCAAGAACAGAATCAATAAGCTCATTGTTCAAAAAAAAGAAAAAAGTCAATAACCTCAGATTTATTTACATGATCTCTTATATATGAGGGCCACTGGAGCAACAAAACAAGCATCACTTATGCATCAAATATATCATGTTGAATTTATTGAGACTTGAGAAATTCAGAAAACATCATTGTCATTACGAATCACAAATGAACCAACAAAGTAATTTGCAAACAAGTATCAATTATGATTGGGAGATACATACATTCAACTTTCACAATTTTTTAGTTACTGATCCAAATACATATCGTCAGATGCAGATTCAATGTTCAACACATGCATGTATATAATCATGTACGAGATGCAATCTATCACATACAAATTCTCCAAAGAAGTTATATATGGAAGAAAATAACTCAAATTCAACTCCTAATGAACTGTAAAACACTAAATAGATTTCGTTTTTTTGTATGTATAATGTGAATTCGTTTCGGATCTATGAAATTCACCTTGAAATGGTCTCTTCATTCTTCTTACATCCATCTTTCTGAGCTTTCTCTTTGATCGATTGCGAGTGGACACAATTCTTTGATGTCACCGAAAATTCCAAAAATACTTTTCAAAGAATTTCAAAAAATCGCAGAAGTAAATGAAGAAAACGCAACAAAGAGAGAGAGAGAGAGAGAATTGAAGACCGAACTCGGAGAGAGCTGCATCGAAGTCGTCTTCAATGGCGTCTCGTTTCAGTTTCTCTGGTTTTGAAGCTTCCGATTCGGAGACTCGTTTCTTTGCGCTTGATTCGACTGTCGTCGACATTGCTGAATCGTGGAATTTGTGTTTGCGGAGGTCTAGGTTTTGCGATCAAATCTCGTAGAGGCTGCATATTTCTTGAGAAAATTCAACTTAGAAAATTGAATTTCGAGTTGGAAAATGAAATTGAAGATCAGAGAAACAGAGCATGATGAAGAAAGTGAGAGACCGAGAGACAGAGATTCATACCATTGGAGTTGCGACTATGGCAAGCAAGAGAGCGAGAGAGACAGTTTGTGAATGTCGTGAGTGAAAGGGGCTAGGGTATTGGTATATAAAATAAATAAAAAAAATAGGGATAATAAATTGAGCAAAGTAAAATAATGTAGTTTTAGATTATTTTCATTCATTTATTATTTTGTGTCTGTCTTTTTTATGGTTGCAAATTTTTTTTTGCGACGGTTAAATAGTCAGTCGCAAAAAATTAGACGCAAAAGGTCAATTTTCTAGTAGTGTTTGGTTGTATATTTTGATAATAGTTTTAGAATGCGGGAGTTTGAAATGATTTGATGTTTTGTTGTAGTTTGAGTAGATGTGTGTGAGAGAGAAAAAGTGATTGAAAAAAAGAGATGAAAAAGAAAAAGTGATTAATTGATGTGCAGGAGATAGAAAATGATTTTAGAATTTTTTTTCCAAAATTACTAAATCAAACAAAAAAAAATTTTAAAAAATTTAAAATTTGTTTCTCAAAAACAAACCGAACAAGGCCATTTTTATTTTTTTATTTAGCGATAATTGTCCATTAATAAAAACAAGGCCGTGCATGGTTTAATTATAACTTATATGCAGGTGATTTGGTTTTTGTTGTCCATATCATGCATGCCAATCTAACTCAAACTCTAGGCGTTTGATAGCAGGTTGTGATATTTTAAGGTGTCTCCTCGTTTTAAGGTATTTGTTATTTGAAAGTGTGTAAATTGCAAAAGATATCTGTGATTGTTTGTAGTTTTATTAATATTTAATAAGTTTGGAAAGATAATTTGGAAATAGGGAGTTTTTTTGATAAATTTACTTTCTAAGAGTTTTATTCCATCCAACCTATATTCTTTTTTACTATTCCATTAGGTCCTATTTGAGATAAGAAAGACCAAAATATCATTTTCATCTATTTATGGTCCATTTAGTTCACATTATTTTCTTATGTTTCAATAAGTCCTATAGGTGACATAATTACCAAAATACTCCTAATGTGAATGTTCACACCGTTAATGTGAATGTTCATATCGTCAATGTGTAGGGGCCTGGCCCATTAACAATGTGAATATTCACATTGACATGTTAACATTCACATTAATATGAGTGTAAAATTGGCGTCCGTAGCAGTAGCGAAACCCGCCATGACCCATTATGGCCGGTCCGACCCGTTGACAATGTGAATATTCACATTGACATGTTAACATTCACATTGATAAGAGTATAAAATTGACCCGCGGCCTATGAGCGGCCAAAAGCCCGCCCGGCCCATTGACAATGTGAATATTCACATTGACATGTTAACATTCATATTGATAGGAGTGTAAAATTAGCCCACACCTCGTAGCTGCCCGAAACCCGCCCACGGCCCGTGGGCGGCCCAGGGGGGCTCGGCCCGACCTGTTGACAATGTGAATATTCACATTGACATGTTAACATTCACACTGATAAGAGTATAAAATTGTCCAGCGGCCTAGGGTTGGCCTGGGCCGGCCTGTTGACAATGTGAATATTCACATTGACATGTTAACATTCACATTGATAGGAGTGTAAAATTAGCCCGTGCCTCGTGGCTGCTTGAAACCCGCCCACGGCCCGTAGGCAGCCCGGGGTGAGCCTGGCCATTTTTTTTTAGTTCTTTTAATTTTTTCTACCAAAATTTATTATTTTTCACAAAAAAAGACACTAGGCCTCGACGCGGGCTAGGCCTCAGACCGAGCCTTGAATGGGCTTTAACCGGGCTGATGGGCCGAACCGGGCTTCAAAGTGATGGCCCAGGCCTTAGCCTAAGGTCTTGGACTAGGCTCGAGCCTGAGCCCAAACGAGCCTTTCTCGGGCCAGCCCACGGGCCAAAAAATTAGGCTTAGGCCCTAGTCCTGGCACAAGGGTATTTGGGCATTGGATGGGCCAATGGATCAAGCCTCGAGTTGGGCCTATGGACCTGAGCTTAGCCTCGAGCTTAGGTCGGGCTTGGGTAGGCCTAGCCATATTTTTTTAATTCTTTTTAATTTTTTCTACCAAAATTTTATTATTTTCCACAAAAAAATGCATTGTGCCTCGAACGGGTTGGGCCTCAGATCGAGCCTTGAATGGGCCTTAAGCGAGCTGATGGGCCGGGCCGGGCTGGACTTCAAAGTGATGACCTAGGCCCTGACCTAGGGTCTCGGACATGCTTGGACCCGAACCCAAACGAGCCTACCCCAGACCGTGGGCGGGTTTTGGGCAATCCACGGGCTGCGGGCCAATTCTACATTCCTATCAATGTGCATTTTAACATGTCAATGTGAATATTCACATTGTTAACGAGCCGAGCCGGGCCTATCCCGAGCCGCGGGCAAGCTTCGAGTAGCAGGCAAATTTTACACTCCTATCAATATTAATGTTAACATGTTCATGTGAATATTCACATTGTCACGGGTCGGGCCAAGCCCGCCTTGGGCTGCGGTCGAGCTTCGGGCCGCCTACGGGTTGCGGGCCAATTTTACACTATTATCAATATGAATATTCACATTGTCAACGGGCCGGGTCGGGCCCGCCCGGGGCCGCTGACCAATTTTATACTTTTATCAATGTGAATGTTAACATGTCAATGTGAATATTTACATTGTCAACAAAGTCGCCGGGCCGCCGCCGACGCCCACGCCGTGGGCGGGTTTCGACCACGAGGCGGGTTAATTTTACACTCTAACAATTGTGAATGCCAACATGCCAGTGTGAATATTCACATTGTTAACAGTCGAGCCTGCCCGCCGCCGCCTTTGGCCGTGGGCGGAGTTTTGAGGCGTGCGGGGTTAATTTTACACTTTTATCAATATAAATGTTAACATGTCAATGTGAATATTCACATTGTCAATTGGTCGAACTTTTGGCCGCCATGAAGCGAGCCAATTTTATACTCTTATCAATGTGAATGTTAACATGTCAATGTGAATATTCACATTGTCAACGACCGGACCGAACCCGCCCCGGGCCGCCCATGGGCCACGGGCGGGTTTCGCGCCGCTACGGGACGCGGGCTAATTTTACACTTCTATTAATGTGAATGTTAACATGTCAATGTGAATATTCATATTGTCAACGGGCCGGGCCCGCTTCGGCTCGCAGGCGAGTTTCATGCCTCCCACGGGTTAATTTTACATTCCTATCAATGTGAATTTTAAAATACGAATGTTCACATTATAAAATTGCTAACCGTTCAAAAAATATTTATAAGAATATCAAAATTAAATATAAGGGTAT
This sequence comes from Camellia lanceoleosa, assembly GCA_025200525.1. Classification (NCBI taxonomy): domain Eukaryota; kingdom Viridiplantae; phylum Streptophyta; class Magnoliopsida; order Ericales; family Theaceae; genus Camellia; species Camellia lanceoleosa. The sequence continues at coordinate 170,647,506 of CM045762.1, forward strand.
AAGTGTCCAAGAAAATAGTGTAAATCAAGAAAAATGACTTTATGGAATAAAATTATATATATATGAGACTAAATAGGTTAAAAAATTCCTTCATAGACTTTTGGGATTAAAACACTTCTAAATAGAATTTATCAATAATTTTTCCTTGAAAATACGTAAAAAATAGAAAATGTGACAATTGTTTACATTTTATAATAATAGTAGTAGATAGTAGATTAGTGTAATGTAATTTATTTATAATTTATACTAGAAATCTAAGCGCCATCATTTTTTTTTTCCTTTTCTTTTCTTTTCTTTTCTTTTTCTTTGTTTTTGGTAAAAAGGCCAGTGCACACTATAAATTTTTTATTTATTTTCGCGGCGGTGCTCATGCAGTTTTGGCTCCGTTTAGTTTAATTTTACAATCATAATTTAAGTATGGAGTTGTGTTTTGAAAAAATAAAGTGTGATATAATTTTGGAATCGTGATTTCAATCAAAAAATTTCAAAACTCATAACCAAACACATAATTTAAAATTCAATTCAAAAATTATTTTCAAAATTTATAACTAAACACACAACTCAAAACTTAATTCAAAAGTTATTTTCAAAACTCATAACGAAACTCTTTTTAAAGGAAAATTTAGTTAAATATCCCTCTCTAACTTTGTGTACTAAAAGAGGTCCAAGATATTTTTTTTTTTATTAATTAAGATCACTCGATGAAATTTCTCTGAAAATTTTTCTGAGTCGAATTTTCTCTATAAAAATGTTGATAGACCTTAATAATTATGAAAATATTATATGTCATTTACCTTATAAAATTTTAATATTAGGGACCTTAAAAAAAATTCACTTTTTAAAACTCTATTTAAAAAAAATCAATCTTTTTATTTTGCTCTTTAAAATTATTTTTATTTTATATTTTTTTGAAAAATATAAAATTTCAAAAAATGTGTTATTTATTTTTATTTTTAAAGAAATTTTTTTTATTTTTTATTTTTTTAAAAAAAAATATTTTGTTATTTTTTAAGTATTGGCCAAATAATTTGTTATTATTTACATATATAGGAGCGATCCAATTTTTTTTTAAATTATGTATTTAAACAAAGTGTAAAAAAATACTTAAAATATTAAAAAATAAAAATATTTAAAACTAAAATAAAATATTTAAAAATAAAAAATAAAAAATATTTAAAATAAAAACTATATATTTAAAATAAAAAATAAAACAATTTTTAAATATTTAAAAAATAAATATTTTAAGGGTAAATTACAAACACACCCCCTGATGTTTACTTAAATTACAAAATACCCCTGTAATTCTAGAAATTACGTTATGCCCCCTAAGGTTTTTAATATGTTAACGAATAGGCCTTTTTGTTAATAAATCATCAAGTAAATTAATAACTATTAATAATGTTAAAATTTTATTTCAATTAATAATTCAGATAATTTTATTATTGTATAGGTGAATAGTAGAAATTTCACTTTCTTAATTAATTCTGTTAAATAAAAAATTCTGACACGGAAGTATTTGTAATTTTCTAAACTACAGGGGCAATTCGTAATTTAAGCAAATCTCATGGGGTGTATTTGTAATTTATCCATATTTTAAATATTTTAAAAAATACAACACATAATAAAATAAATACAACGCACATTAAAAAAATAAAAAATTATTTACAATAAAAAATATTTACCCTAAAAAAATAAAATTACGAAACTTTTTAAATAATTAAAAAAATAAATCCAAAAAATTTTAAAACACAACTCAAAACTCTTTTCAAAACTCATAACTAAATAAATTTTCTGTTTTCAAAACTCAACTCAAAATTCATAACTTAAAACACAACGCCACACTCAAATAAAGATTTTGAAATAAGTTTTGAAAAGAAAAAAATTTATTTTGTTCTAAGTTTTGAAAAAAGTTTTGATTTTTGAGTTGTATTTTAAAATTATTTTGGGTTTAGTTTTTAAATATTGTTGAAAAAAATTATTTTATTTTTTTAGAGAAAATATTTTTTATTGTAAATATTTATTTATTTTTTTAATGTGGACTGTATTTACTACATTTGTATCCTATATTTTTTTAAAATAATTTCTTATTTTTTATTTTAAATATTTTTTCCATTTTTTTACATGTTTTAATTTTTTAAATTTTTTAAATATTTAAATTTTTTTAATTTGAAAAATTTTTGGATTTATTTTAAGTATTTTCTTATTTTTATTTTAAATATTTTTTATATATTTTAATTTTTTTCAATATATAAATTTTAATTTTTAAAAAAAAAAATTTAATCACCCATGTATATCTAAATCACAACAAATTATTTAGCCAATAATTAAACAAAATAACAAAAAACAATTTCAAAAAAAAATAAGTAAAATACAGAACAAATTTTAAAAAAATAGTATGTTTTTTGGAATTTTTATTGAAAAAAGTTGAGTTTTGAAAAGTGTTTGATTAAGAGTTTTGAAAAAAAAAAATTAAAAATATTTTAAATTGAGTGCAAGATTATGAATTTTGAAAAATATTTTAAATTTTTTTTTGACATATGCGAGTTTTAACATTTTAAATTCAATTTCCCCTTTTCTTATTCTTCTCTCATTGGTTGTACATGAAAAACAAAAATTACAGTGGTCAACAAATTCAAGAATCAACTAGTTATGCTTGTACACTTTCAATTGAGCCAGTTACAGGAGTCTTTATTGTATAGGTAAATTATAAATACAGCTTTTAAGATTTACTTAAAATATAAATTATTTTTTATAATTTTAAAAATTACAAATATATCATTATTAAAAAAAATTATTTAACAAAATTAATTAAAAAAATAAAATTCATAATTACTCTTTAATACAATAATAAAATTATCTAATTTATTAATTGAAACATATTTTTAATATCATTAAAAACTGTTAATTGATTTCATGAGTTATTAATAAAAAAGATAATTTATTACGAAATTAAAAACCTCAAAAGATACAAAATCATAAAGAGTGATTCGTATTTTAATCAAACTTCAAGGAGTGTATTTTTAATTCCTCCTTATTGTATCATGTAACGATTTTTGGGGTTGGATTTACGGGTTTGTTTTGTTGGACATTTTTAAATATTTGATTCTCTTGTTTGACAAACTTAGCTTTATATTTATAAAATATATAATTTTCTTATACCAATATATTGGCATAGCACGGCTTAAAAACTAATTTGAAAATTAAATAATAATATAAAATTTATTTAAAATGTATAGAAAAATAATTTAGAATGAATTCAATTTTAGCCATTTATTAGAATATAAATATATATATTGCAGTTGTTATATCATTAATTGTATATTTTAAGTTCTCAATAAGAAATGGATGCCATAATTTGGTAAAGATGAAAAAATATATATGTAATAAAGTACAAAAATTATATTTATGATAAAATAAAAAGTTAATTACCTAAAAGTTATATTTACAAATGTTATGGTAGTTCAGATCCTACTTAAGATTTTTTGAACAAATAAATCCTATTTAATAAAACTGAGAATATTGTCATTTTTCTAATTTTTAAAACTAAGAATCTTATCAATTTTATATAGTAATATTCCAGATAATTATTTCACTAACTAATGAAAAAAATAGAGCATGAGATCAAACGTTTTTGCCTTTTTATTTATTGGTTTGATTTAACTATCTAATAAAATCGAGAACATTATCAGTTTTTTACGGTTTTAAAACTAAAAACATTATCAGTTTTTTTTTTGCACATTAATGTTCCATCATCATGCTCCTTTATAGACATAAAATTTTCAGTTTTGCAACTCTCTTGGATAGTAGGAGTGATCGGGTCCGAGTAGAATTTTTTAGAGTAGTTTGTGAATACCTCGGTGTTTTTCCTTAAGATCTTATTAGTTTGCTACCCCACCGGGAGATCGAGTTCTTCATTGACTTAGTGTCTAGTATGGCATTGATATTCATGACACTATATAGATTTGCATCCGCGGAATTGCATGATTGTAGCTGGTTTTTTGTGCTCCTCAGAGGGGTTTAGTCTCCTCAGGTACGATAGCCTTACAGTTCGGACTCCCATGATTTTGAATTCGATTTCACAAGTGCAATGTGAAATAAAAAGAACAAATGAGAGTCTAAATCTGACAAATCTTAGAAAATCCATTAATCATCAAAGATGCCAAAAATGGACTGCATTGCCAAATTTCAGAGCCGCCACCTAAATATTTTGGAAAAATTTAGAAAACTCGTGACTCGTGCCAAAAGGCCACTTGTCCGTCGTAACCAAAGTTGTCTCAGTTCGAGAACTTAGGTATGAAAGGGAAATGTCATGAATTGAGCACTCCACTCACCTGATCAAAGATCAGCCTCTACTAATCATGATGTGATTTTTATGGACAATATATGCTCATGTTCCAATTTATCATGCTAACTTACTATGTGAGGCACACAAGTATAAACTACGTCACCCACTTTGAAATTCTTTAATTTCATGTTTGTTTGAAAAGGGATTTGAATATGTGCTGCTTGAAGAAAAAGCGAGCTTACATGTACACTAATCAAAGTCTTTCCAATTTAAGCAAAATAGCATTCATCCGCAGGCATTCAAAGAGGTATTTCAAATAAGTACGTAGCCTCAAGGTGATATGCTTGACATGACAACACAAACACACATGTAATATACTAAAGCGAAAATGCAAACCTAGTACTCAACTAAGGCAAGCCAAAGAAAAATAATATAGTTAGAAAAATGCATGATCCTAAATACAAAATGGCTAATGCAACACATACAAAATGCAACTAATAGGTTCGGCTTATTAACATGTCATGTGAATTAACTCAAAGCATGCAGCAATGCACGTCTTCAAGTAAGTAAGAAATGATAATGACATTCAAAAATGATTATCCAAACCTATGCATGCAAAAATGGATACAAAGCATGATAATGATATGAAACGAAAGCTTGATGCTATATGCAATCACGGTAAGCATATAAATAAAAGGGAGAAAGAAATGGGAGTTAGAAGACATACAAATATTACAAGTTGGCCCTCGCACAAGAGGGTCCGAATGAATGTTCTAATTAACTAATTATTACAACACAATTGAATAAACTAATTAATTTATTATTATAGATTCAAATGGAACCAAAGAAACTAATTAACTACAACATACGAATCTAAAAGCTACTAATCTAATAGACTCAAACGGGAGGCGAAGAACTGCATGCGCACAATTGAAAACGCCTTCCGAAAACCTATCTATTTGCTACCAGGATCAGCTCTGTTTGCAATCAGAAAATTATTCTGTTTTGGCCTCAAGATCTGCTCTGTTCTCTTGTAAAAATACCACTGCCTATACAAAAATTGGTGGCCGGCTAGCCTGAGAGATTGGTCAGCCGACCATTGCTTCTGGGGAATACCCTGCTACAGCAGAGTTGAAACAGAACAAAACAGAGTGTTTTCAAGAGATGTTTATCCTCTCTGTCCTTCCCTATCATGAAGATGATCAAGGGAAGAGTAGATTCGATTTGCAAATCATCAATTATCGCAAATTTGTTGCATGATAATCTTAGAAACGATAGGACAAGAGCTCAATAAATGAAACAAAAGATAGACAATACCACATCCCTATTATGGAGTTACCTCAAAGAAGGGGGTAGACTTGCTTCATAAATCATCGAACATCATTGAAATAGTATGTGATGATTCAAGACACAATAGGTTTAGTATAACATCCGACTGAACCTAACCAAATTTTATTACCTTTTTACTCCAATTTTATTAGCCTTTTTACTTTACATCTCCATTTTCTTTATCTTTTCTTCCTTTTTGTCCAAAGGTGATGATTACGTCCACTAAGTCCAAAGCAATAAAGAATAGCAAACATGACTTGACCCGAGAAATGAGCTTTTCAAGCCTTTTTCTACGGGAAAAACTACAAAGGAAGAATCAAACTCATTTACAAGCGATAATGAATTCGGAGTCAAACCCAAAATAAGCGATAATGACTCCAAATCCAAAGCCGATAATGCGCTATAATGACTTTTTCCTTTGTGATTTTCAAGGGTTTAACTAGAAAATTAGAAGTAATGCACCGACGATAAAGAGAAGTGTCAAGCAAGAAATCATGCTTAGCATAAGAGAGATGTAATGCCTTAGTAATGAACCTCCGAAGAGATTAAACCATTTAGCATAAGAGGTCTCTTTCTTATGCCTTAAGCGGCAATCTTTTGTTTGATACAACTCTTTATCAAAAGAACCAAAGAAATGAGGGAGGTTGTATATTATGAATGAAAGGTAGGTGATTACAATGACATGAATATGTATATGAAAGCTATAAAAAAATGAAAAAAAAAAGACTATCAACTCCAATGGATTAGAAGCTATGGCCTATACACCAAATCCATAAGGACTTACAACAATTCAAGTGTAGTATTCAAAGCATAAGTTAAATAAACACTTAAAACAGCCCCGAAACTCCAAAAAACAATGACTAAAACCAAAAGAAACAAAGTGAAAAAAAGGAAAAGCCATAAGCTATGGAACTAAGCCTAAGGAAGGGTGTCTAAATCCTTCTCTTTTTGTGACTTTAAATCATATTTTTAAGCTTAAAATAATTCTGAAATCAATATGAAAATATAAGCAAAAGAGGGAGAAAAGATAGTTAAAGAGTTCAAAGATTATCCCTTTAAAGAGAGGAAGATCTTCTAAGTTAACAAACCACAAGTTTAATGCTCTCTAGTGGCTGAAATTGTGTTCAAGAATCTTAGCAAAAGCCTCAACTTCAAGCTTAGAGGTGTATGTATAGTGTATACGCAGTGTATGTATATTGCAAGAAATGAGGGAAGTGTGTTGGACAAGTTATAGCTCTTGAAGAAATTTTCTAACCCCAAACCATGAGAGGGGCCATGTATTTATAAAAAAAAATAGGTTCTCACGTTGGAAATATCTGTAAGGAGATAGCTGGTGCAAGGCATGCACGTGGAGACAGCTGGTTGCTGTTAAAATATCTACTACGCTGAACAAGGTTGGCTTGCCATGAAGAGGTATAGCCAGCCACCTGAAAATGGCCTGCCAGCCACTTGTTGGCCAGCTTTTGTCTGAGTGGTTAGGTTAGAAAAGTCCGCAATGAGTTAAAGATTCAACTCAGAACTCATAAAAAACAATGGCTTTTGCCCTAAATACATCACTTGAGGGGGGTTTGGTTTGAAAGAAGAAAGAAGGAAGATGGTTGGTATATATTTTATATATTGATGATGAATAATCAAGTTAGAAAGAAAGAACTATAGTTGTATAGTTCCCTCTCCTGACAGAGCGAAGATGATGAATGATGAATGATGAATCAGAATCTGAGATGAGACATGACACAAGGTAAAAAGTAGTGAACAACATGTAAATGCAATTGGTTGAACTTGAAAGTTGTCTACGTATCCCTTTACAAGAAATCAAACCAACTTAGTTTAGGGACATGATGCAAATGATATGCACAAAAAAATACACTTGGAAACTGGACTTATACACTTCGCGAAGCAGTTGTTTTGAAATCCATGATCATACAAGACAATGCAATGAGTAATAACAAAATGACAGCATATGAATGAAACAAGCTTCGTGCTTAAAACAAAACAAATCTAACCATGTTTCACACAGAAACTAGTAAATAAATAAGAAATTCCGAACACGTTTTACGTGAAAGGAGAAAAGACGGTGTAACCAACAGGCATATCTAACCGTATTTCATATAGAGAGAGGGAAGGTTTTAACCAGGTGAAAACAATATCCTAACACGTTTCACACGAAAAGAGGGAAGGGTGGTGTAACCAACAGCCATATCTCACCGTATTTCATACGGAGAGAGGGAAGGTTTTACCCAGATGAAAGGCGACAGTCAAACTACGTTTCATGTAGAGAGGGTATGAGAAATGCAAGCCTAGCTACATTTCACGTAGAAAGGGTAAAAGATAAACACCAAAGAGCCCAAATCCAACAAATCATTTTGGAAAATTGATTTTGAATCAAAAAGTGCAAAAATTAGATTGCTTTGCCAAATACAGAGTCACTACCTAAATATTTTATTTTTGGAAAAATTTAGGAAACTCATGACTCATGCCGAAGGCCACGTGTCCGTTATCACCAAAGTTGTCTCGACTCGGGAACTTGGGTACGAGAGGGGAAAGTCATGAATTGAGCACACCGCTCGCCCGATCAAAGATCGGCCTCTACTAATCATGATATGATTTTTATAAACATTATGTGTTTTTGTTTCGATTATTAGACTAGCTTTACTATGTAATGCGTGCAAGGAAGTATAGACTAGTTTGCTTAATTTGGAACAATTCAACTTATGTTTGTTTGCAAAAATAGTTTGAATTTGCCACCTCAAGTGGGCTTAAAATTTTCGGATTTGCCACCAAACATAGTGGGCTTAAAACATGATTTGCCACTCAACAAGGTGGGCTTAAAACATACATTCGTTGAATCGTTCCAATTCAAGCAACAAGCTTTCATCCACGGGCATTTAAATAGTTTAGTAATTAAGCATTTAGCCTCATGCCAAGCATGCTAGACATGGCAACATTCACAATCATGCAAATATACTAAAGCGTAAAAACTCACCTAGTACTCTAAGCTAAAAAGATATGAGTTAGAAAAATATATATCATTCCTAACTATGTTAAATGTCTAATGCAACACATGCAAAGAATGTAATTAATAGGCTCGACTACTAATATGACATATGATTCAATTAAATAACATGTGGTTAAACACGTATTCAACGAAGTATTGAAACGACAATGCAGTTTGAATGATGCGCCGAGCCTCGATGCATGCAAGACAAATGAATGTATGCAAGCATAAGGTATGCTATTTGAAACATGGCCCTAAACTAACCATCAAAAGCGGTTAGATAAAAGAGAGAAAGACGTGGGGTTGGAAGACATACACATTATTACATTTTGCTCTCACAAAGGAGAGTCCGAATGAATAAACTAAGCTAACTAGCAACTAATTAGGACTAAGCTAATTAAGCTAATTATTACAAACCAAATGAATAACTAACTAAACTAATTACTAATTATTACAACACTTTAAACAAATTAGCAAGCTAACTAATTAATTTACAACACAAATGTAAACATGCTAAGCAATTAACATTTCTAATTATGTTGCCGCTACTCTGCCTCGGGAAGTGAAAGATGCACATGCTCGATTTTCACCCGAAAAGACCTCCGTTTTGCTCTCAAAAGCCTCTATTTGCAGGGTTGAACATTTCCAGAACCTTTCTACTACACCATATCAAAATTTTGCGGAGGTTTACATCAGTGGCCAGCCAGCCATGGATGAATGCTGCCGACCATCTGTCGGCCAAAAAGGTGGTCTGCCAGCCATCTATGGTACACTGCCAACCACTGATGCACTGGATCACCATGCTACAACAGAGTACAAACAGAGCAAAAATAGAGTTTTCCCAAGGATTGTCTGCATAGCTCCCCCCTCATTTTCATGTACAAATCTAAGGGTTGTGAACTTAAACCACAAACCACCAACTCAAGCAATTTCATTGCATGATGGCTTGTGATTCAAGATGTGCAAGCTCAATCAATGCAAAACAAGACAATCAAGAACCATCACCCTATCTTGCATGATTAAGGGCAATGGAGACCTAGGAAAATGGCACATTTCATTACCCTATCTTTCATTAATGTCCAATTTGAACACATGCCATGTAACATAAAGAAATGGTTATCTTGCCACTTTTACTTGCCAATGTTGTTTACATATTTTAATTACCAAATCATTCTTTAATCAATTTGTCCATTGGTGAGTGTCCTCTAAGATAAAAGAAGTGTCAACCAAGGGATGATGTAAGGCAAGAGAGAGATCATGCCGTTGATAATGAACCCTCAAAGAGGATTAAACCATTAAACATAACCTCAATCTCAAGCTTAAAGGATCCCAAGCTTGAAACAATCCTCAAAAGCAAATGAAAGAGTGAAGCAAAGAGGGAGGTTACAGAGTTTATAGAGCTAAAATGGAGTGAAAAACAACACCAAAAGATGCTATCAACTCAAACAACAGGTGTCTAAGACCCTAAAACACTAACTTGTGAAGACTATTACACTACAACCGTGCAAAACAAGACCCAAATGAACTAACCAACCCAAAACCAAGCTAAAGTAGGCTATTTCAGAAGCTAAAACATGCTGGACTTGAGCTAAGTTAAGTTAGAAAAACATGCTAACATATGGAGTTAACTAGGCTAGCAAACAAGACACAAGGAGGGGGGGTTAACCGTTCCAATTTTGGGCTTCAAAACAAGTTTTTGGCCACTGAAAATACTCTGAAATTCAGTGGTTAAAGGCCCAAAAAAAGATGGTTTAAAAATGGGAAACACTAGTGGAGAAGCCTTACAAACAAGGTATAAAGAAGGGTGAACCACCTCCTACCTTAAAAATGGCCTCAAATCACAAATTTCAGCCCATTTTGACAGAGTTTTTATAGTTCAAGAATGGCCCCAAACAGTGGAAAAAGATGGTGAAATAAGTGTACTAGAACAAGTTAAAAGATTAGTGCTATACCTCTTGAAGCCAAACAATACTCTAGGCACAAATGCAAACCAAAACCACTTTCAAGAGCTCAATCAAGACCTCAAAGGACCTCAACTCAAAGATGATCACTTTAGGTTAAGGATTGATATGCAAAAGTATAGTGTATCTAGCAACTAAGCACAAAATTTCAAGAGAGAGAGAGAGAGAGAATTTTTTAGTCTTAAATCTTCCAACCTCAAAACATGAGAGAGGGCCTCCCTATATATAGAAAACATGAATTCTATACAAGGAGATCTAGCCCTCCACGTATGGATAGATGCATGCATCTGTGCAACCAGCTGGCACAAAATATCTGCAGAAAACACTGGTGGCCGGTCAGCCATTAGTGATGGCCGACAAGGCACATCAATGGTCAGCAGAAGAGAAGCTCTAGCCAGCAACCTTCATAGATGGCCAACAGGCCACCAAAAACTGCTGGAAGAAAGACCAAGACATGGTCCAAAAAGGAGACAAAATGGATGCAAGGTTTGAAATACTCAACCTGTGGCGTTCCGCTGAGGGCTTGGAACACTTGGCAAGCAATCAAACTCGTCACCGGATGTACCTGTAAAAACATCCAAGTCTTGAAAGGCCGTCAAAAATGGGGTATCTACACTGGGGTTTCCTAATCTATCTTCTCGACATCACCTTGTTTCCGAACAAGTGCAACACTGTAGGCCTGTATCTGCTCAGTGCCTTAGTGGTATTGTCGTGGCGCGCTTCTACGACTAGGGTAGCGCTGACCTCGCTATTCTATATAGATATATGAGCTCTGGTTCCCGGAAGAAAGAGAAGAAGGTCAGAGGCTACTAGAGAGTCTAGGAGGTACACGCTGCACTTTCTATTCATTTCTGTTGTAAACAATGCTTTCTGCTTTGCACTTTCTGTCTTTACTTCTGTTTCTGCCTGTATTTCTATCTCTACTTATTAACCCACATACTAATCTTTTCTTGTAGCTTTGGGTATATGCCTACTTCTCCGCACTTACCCCAGTGTTGAGAGACGAGGTAGAGGCAGCTGTGTCTCACTCCAGGCAATATGACGGTAGGTGCTACTCTCGGCGCCACAGTGTCACCACCTTCGCCTATTGCTATCGATTCTTCGACATAGTGACGGCGCGTGAGGTAATCTGAAACCCATGCCCATTCCATTCCATTTCTATTGCTTTAGCCCATACTGTACTCCGACAACTAAGACAATTGACAACAACTGACAATTGTGAATTCTCTGTTTGTAGGTTACGTAGCAGCCATGGATGGTCATATGGCTGGGACGAGGGACGAGTATGCTAGGTCCTGGGATACCTCCAGGATGCGAATCTTGCTAGAGGGTCCTTTCTGTCAGACCTAGTACTAGAGGGAGAGGTTCATACGCCAGACCCTGGGGCTACCAGATCCCGTTGTTCTCGCTCTTCCCTATACATCCATAAAGACCGTCGATAGCCTACCAATCAAGGCTATTGTGAAGTTTATGGCGAGGTAGGACGTCGATCTACTCCGTGGGGTTGGGGATTATATTAAGTTCATCCGGACCCACCTCATGCCGCCTCTGACAAGAGCTCACACGGGAGGCGTTATAAATGTTTCTATTGCTAGAGGTGCCGCTTGTGTAGCTAAGCCTCATATTGGAGGGGTTGTTCCTACGGTTAAGCTTGATGCTCAGGATACTTCCCTTACTATACATGTTTCTGGTTTGCTTCTGATTCTGACGACGATCACCTACTGACAGCCGAGTAGAACGGCCCACTAGATCCCGGTTAAGTACCCAGAGGAGCATGAGTACGTCAAGGACCCCGACATGTAGCAGGTATGTACTTTGTCTTGCAGTTTGTGTTTTATATTCCCTTTTTTGTATACTGATGTTCAAACTCACTTGTAGGTGCCGGTGGAGAATGTGGACGGCTGCCTTTAGTTTGTCGACTCCTTGGTCCAAATGGTATAGAGGAAGGAGGCCTTGTTTTTCTACCATGGTCATCAGGTACTCAATTTTTCTCATTCATCTGATTGCTCTGATTTTATTATTGCCATATTCATACTATTTCTGTACCAAATTGTATTGATACTCTGTTTCTTGCTTTCAATCTCTGCATGTACCTGCGACACCAGTGGCACCAGCGGCATCTCCTCCGGTTGTGGGGAAGAGAGGTAGACAGGCTCCTGTACGCAACAGGGGCGAGGATAGAGGTCGGGGCAGAGGTAGAGGTGCTTGGAGTCAGAGTGGAGATTCTTAAGTACAAGAAACTTCCTCATCTTCAAAGTCGACTTTAAGGGAGATGATGTCGAGACCGATGAATGAACACTCCGAGTCTGAGAGCGAAATGATGAGGCTGGCTCTGATTCACACTCCTCTGATGATAGCAGTGCTGACAGTGACAGTGATCTTGAGTCCCCTCATCGAAAGAGGACGAAAAGGGCCTCTCGACGCACCTGATGTGACTGACACTGATTTTTGCACTCTTTTTACTCTTTTATTTCATTTTGGTAGTTCAAAACTTTGTATAGCTTCAAATAGGTCTTACTTTTGCTATTGAAAACTTGTATTTTCTCTTTTATAAAAACTATGATCAGGGTCAAACCCTGTAGTTTTATAAAAGGAAGAACTTTTGTTTTGCGTAGCATCTTGAGAATGACACAACACTTGTATAAAAAATAACTGTATTTGAAATTGAAATTGTTTGTGTTTGAACGAGTTCTTAATCGGATATTGAGCCTACAACCGACCAAAATGCAAAATATAACTCAATAAAGAAAAGACAAAGTAAAAACAACCTAAACACACCAATTTACACTTACTAGAAACAAAAGACTCAAAAACAAAGAAGGCAAACATAACACTACTACCAAGCTGTTTGGTCAGCCAGTCAACAAAATGAATGGCTGGCTGGTGAAGTGGCCAGCCGGATAAGACTTGTGGCTGGACAGCTGACAACAGTTGTCAACCACTCACATAACCTTATCTTCTATAAAGGTCTTCTCTTGCTATTTCTTTTACTGAACCTCATCTTTTATGCTTGTTTTCTCTAAAAATAGAGACTTTCGCTGTAGAGAAGCTCAAAGATTGGACAGCCACTTTGGACGACATGGAAAAGGTGAATTTTAATGGTTTAATCATAATTCTCTTTTTATTTTGAGCCGCACTCCACTTTGCCTTCTGTTCCTCCATGTTGCTACCCACTGTTGGGACCCAATTACTCATATATTTCGCTTTGGATCACAAGAGATATGTCCTACTCTCGAAGAGTTTCAAGCACTAATAAAGTCCCGGCGTAACGAAGAAATTATGCCTCAAACCTCTTTTTGGCCATGCACAGGCTCTTCAATAAATGTGTGGCCTCTCTTTAAAGGAGGCTAAATCTTTGGCTCATGATGGAGAGTTAGACATTCGTGGCCTGATTTGCTGTTTCTCTAATATTGGAAATAGGCGTAATCTTATTTGGCGAGGTTATCGCCAACATGCCCTCTGCATATGCTTGCTCGCCCATTATCTTCTTGCCCCTAGTGGTAGCGGAGTTAGCATCTAAACTGATTGAATTGGCTCAATGCCTCAAGAAAGGTCGAAGTTGTATAAGTTTAGCGCTAGCCGAAACCATAATGGGTTTGGACGCTTTCCATCAGCGAGAGACTTCTCAGTTTACAGGGAGTCCACTACTTCTTCAAGTATTGTTTCCCACCCTTTCTCATTTATGATTTCTCACATCACTTTGGCACTCACTATCTATTTTCTCTTGAAGCCCTTTTCTTACTTTTTCTCTCAATGCACATCTCTCTATTCTTTAATTTATCTTATTTTTTATTCTTTCCTAAGTATGGTTAATGGATAAGCTGAAGGTCGTAGACCCTTGCCCCGAGTATTCGGCCAGATCCAACTTCTTTCACTCGCAGCTAGTGAGCTTTCCCACAGAGGGGTTGTGGTGTGAATGGATGTGCAGCAGATTCGCAACTGACATCGCTTGGTGGTGCCCCTAGCTTAACTTGTTCAAGATGAGCTACAACATATCCCGACAGCCGGGTATACAGTTGATCGGCCTTACACACTGTGTGTTTTACTTCTCATTGTAGTTCAGACACCAATTTGGGCGTGATCAACTCATCTAGATGAGGGGGTAGAATATCCAGCTTCATTTCCAGTTCGTGCTTCGCACTTGGCTCGATACCTTGCTGCTTGGAGGATGAGAGAGCTTTTCGTCCTTGCTGCTAGCTTCAGTTGTGACCTTTCTGGCGAGTGCTTAGCTTGGCTTGAGGATGAGACAGAGGCCAGGCCATCCTTGGTGGCCGAGACTTCTGCAAGTGCGAGCAAGAGGCAGAGGACCACTACCTGACTTATCTGTGCCCCTAGTTTATTACTTTGACTTTTCTTTTCAAGTTTTATGATGTAAAAGCAACTTTGATTTAACCTGAGAGTTGGATGGTGTACTTGTGTTAAAATCATGTAATTAAAGTTGTGAGTACTGAAAATTTTCCTTTTTGGTCCAAATAATGATCTGTGATGCAAAAAGTGAAATTTTGAGAAAATCAGCTTCATTAAGACGTACAACCCCGAATCCAGAAGATCATAACTGCCTACGACTATATTCACCTTCACTATCGTTTTGTCCATTGCTCTGTCTTACAGTTGGCCTTTTTGCCAAATAGAGGAAACACAACCAAGCTAACAGATGAGATAGACCGATCAGTCAATGGATAGGACAGTTGAGTTGAAAATGGTCACGACTGAACTTCGAGATGAAGTTGCCTACGTAGCTCGAAGATGGGAATCAGGCCTTATGTAGTTTAGTTAGGGTTTACTTGGGTAATACCCCTATTTTTTTGCGCTCTAACTTTTGCCAAAGCCGACCTTTCAAGTTTTCAACCCTGCAAGCTCTATTTTTCTTTATTTCCAATTTTTCACGCTCTAACTTTTCCTAGGTCGCCCTTTTGGGTTTTTGGCCTAGCTAGCCTCTCAAGGATAGTATTTCTTAAACTTATCCATATTGATCGACTGTGAGAACTTCAAGCCATCCAAATCCATGAGGATGATCACTCCTCCTGACTAAATAGATTTGATGATGTAGAGACCAGTCCAATTAGGTCGGAACTTGCCCCTAGGGTCATGGATGGGAGCTCGGTTGTCTTTGAGCACCATATCTCCTTCTTTGAGGTTTTTGGATTTGACTTTCTTGTTGAAGGCCCTAGCAATTCTGCACTGATATCCTTGAATATGATGCAATGCCTTCAATCTCCTCTTATTAAACAACATCAATTCTTCAAACCTGTTCTGTTGCCAATCTGCCTCTACTATCTGACAATTAGCCATAATTCTCAGCGACGGTATTTCGATCTCGATCGGCAAAACAGCTTCTATCCCATATACCAGGGAGTAAGGGGTTGCCCCCGTAAATGTGCGAATTGACGTTCTATAACCCCAGAGTGCAAAGGGCAGTTTATTTGGCCAGTCCTTGTAGGTTTCCACCATCTTTCGCAGGATATTATTGACATTCTTGTTTACGGCTTTAACGGCTCCGTTGGTCTGTGGCCTATATGTTGATGACTTATGAAAAGTCACGTTGCATTTCTCAAGCAAATCGACCACCTCCTTTTTGAAGTGTGAGCCATTATCCGATATGATCTTATTTGGCACCCTGTACCTGTAGATGATGTTGTTCCTGATGAACTTGGCCACATGCGATGCTTTCAACATTTAATACAACTACACTTCCACTCACTTAGTAAAATAGTCGATCGCCACCAAAATGAACTCATGTCCATTCGAACCCGTTGGCGAGACTGCTCCGATGATGTCAATTCCCCAGTTTAAGAATGGTCATGGCAAAGTCATATTGTAGAGCTTTGACGGCGAGATATCCATGCGATTAGCATAGATTTGACACTTGTGGCATTGCCAAACAAAGTTGATACAATCCTCTTCCATGGTTAACCAATAATAGCCTTGCCTGAGGATTTTCCTGGCTAACATCACACCATTCATGTGTGCTCCACACTCTCTTCCGTGGATGGCCTCCATGAGACGTTTTGACTCATCCTCTTCGATGCAGAGCTTGTGCATTCTCAGATGGCCTCTCTTGTACAACTTACGTCCACATATGATGAACTGAACAGCCAGACATTGTATTCCCCGTTTATCCTTGGCATTGCTTCTTATGGGTATATGTATTTTTCCAGGAAGTTCTAAATGTCATGATACCAGGGGTTCTTGTCCTGAACTTCGTCTATTGCGGCTATTGTCTCATAAGTAGACGCATACTTCTGTTCAATGATAATTAGACGTATCTTCACCCCGATTGATATGTCTACCATAGAGAATACAGTTGTCAGCGCATCAGCAAACCGATTGTTCTCTCTTAATAAGTGCGTAAATGTCAGTTTCTTATACCTTGGAATCAGAATGTCTAGGGTCTGGTGATAAACTTTCATTTTCTCTTCTTTGATCTTCTAGTCTCCATTGGTTTGAGAAACAACCAGATTTGAGTCTCCGATGATGCCCAACCTTATTGCCCCTAGTTCTAGGGTAACTTTTAGTCCAGTAATGGACGCCCCATACTCTACTTCATTGTTGGATACTTTGAATCAAAATTTGAAAGCTAAGGGTATATGGGAATCATTGGGTGCTATAAACAACAGACCTATCCTATAACCATATTGATTAGCCACTTCATCAACATATATTGTCCGCGTCTCCTCTTCTACCTACAGAATTTTCTCATCTGGGAATAGGTACTCTACTGCTTCATCTCCTTCCACTGGGAGGTTTGCCAGAAATTTCGTTACTGCTCTTCCTTTAACCGACTTACAAGTGATGTACTTGAGGTCAAACTTGAAGAAAAGAAGCAGCCAACGAGCTAGCCTACCTGTAAGTGCCGGTTTCTCAAAGAGATATTTGATGGGATCTAATCTCGAAACCAGAATTACAGAATGAGCCAACAGGTAGTGTCTCAACTTCCTAGTGGCCTAGCCTAAAGCTAAGCAAGCCTTCTCCAGAGGAGTGTAGCGGGTCTCGTAATCCAACATCTTCTTGCTCAAATAGTAAATGGCCTTTCCCACCTTAGCTTCTGATTCTTACGATAGCATGGATCCCATGGTTGACTCCGTCACCGACAAATACATGATTAATGGCTTTCCTAATTCTAGTGGCGACAATACAGGCGGATTCTAAAGATGCTGCTTAATTTGTTCGAAGGCAAACTGACATCAATCGTCCCATCGGAACTTCTTTCCTTTTTTCAAGAGACCAAACAATGGTTCACAAGTCAAGGTTAATTTGGAGATAAACCATCCTATGAATTGCACTTTTCCCAGAAAGCTACGCACCTCTTTTTCAATCCTTGGTGGTGGCATTTCTAATATGGCCTTGATCTTGGATGGATCTACTTCAATTCCTCTCTATGTAATCAGAAAACCCAGCATTTTCCCTGTAATCAACCCAAAAGTGCATTTTTGTGGGTTCAACCTTAGTCTGTACTCCCTGATCCATTTAAAGAATTTTTTTAGCACAATGTAATGACTTTCTTGTTCTTTGGATTTTACAATCATATTGTCCGTATACACCTCGACTTCCTTATGGATCATGTGGCTTAGGATTGTGGTTGTTACTCTCTATCATGAAGCCCCAACATTCTTCAACCCGAATGGCATAACCCTGTAGCAGTAAGTACCCCATGGCATGGTGAGCACTGTCTTCTCTCTGTCCTCAGGTGCCATTAAAATCTGGTTATATCCCAAAAATCCATCCATGAATGATAACAACGCGTGGTCTGCGGTGAAGTCTACCAACTCATCGATGTGTGGTAGTGGAAAATTGTCATTAAGACTAGCCTTATTCAAATCCTAGAAGTCGATACAAACTCTTATTCTACTGTCCTTCTTCAGGACTGGAACGATGTTGGCCAACCAAGTTAGATATTTAGATACTATCAAGAATCTGACATTAATCTACTTAGTGACTTCCTCTTTACTATTCAGTGCCCAATTTGAACAAATTTTGCGGAGTTTTTGTTTGACTGGTCGGGCCTCAGGGTCAAAAACGATCCGGTGCTGTACAATCTCAAGATCAATTCCAGGCATGTTTTCGTAGGACCACACAAAAACATGTTTGAAATCTTAATAAAGCGATTAAATGCTCGCGTTCCTCTGAAGATAACGTGGATCCAATCTGGACTAAGCGTGGATCCTTCTCAGTATCCATGTTAATTACAATCTTCGTCTTGGTCAATCAAATTTTTCAAAGCTCGAGGAATTTCTTCCTCTTCATTTAAGTCAAAATTTTGAAAATCAATATCAGCACAGCAAACTAAAGGCACAGAGAAGTAGTGAAGTCTACTGCATTCCCATTAATAAAGTCTGACTCCTCTGTTATAGTTGACTCAAAAGAAAAACAAAATGAAGACCTCGACAGGACTTTGGCATCTGGATTACCACCCCAGAAGTGCCAGACTCAAACTCCTCAGACTAACTCGAATCTGACTTCGACTTAATAGACTTAGTGGAGTCAGACTCAGACTTATCATCCGATTTAGAACTGGCAATAAAGCCCTTCTCTAACTGCCAAGTGAGGCCTGGCTCCCTCGATGCATCCAAAATGCAACTAATGGAGTCCATAATTGGTTCCTCTCCGATCATAGAAATAGTAGAGGTATTCCCCCAGTCCTCCATACTGGTCTCAGGATCTGTCAAGAGATTGGCCAATGTTGCCCCTACTCCAACCTCACTGTTGACTGAATCATCATCTTTACTCTGGCCGGCGTTAACGCTTGGATCAGCCCCCTCTCTATCACTGTCTTGATGTAATAACCTGACCTTCTTATTTGCTTTAATTTCCTCATCATATGTGCGATTATGTGTGTGCTTATGTTTTTGATGTGAAATTCCATGTTTCAATGTGTGAATTACATGTTTATAAATTTGTATCTATCGGTTATAAGAAAATCTGTTGAAATTACGGCCTTTGGACTGCAAATTGGAAGCCTCAGAGGCGCGATAAACCGAAATTGACTTTAGAGTTATGATTAGAGTTATTTTTAGAACATAATATGAAGTTTTGTAAAAAATTTATTCGTAATGAATTAATTAGATTTATTTGGGCCCAACCCTTAGTTAAGCCTAACTTAGACTCAATAAGCTTAAGTCTTAGATATAACATATGTATGAGCCTTAGAGTTAACACTTAGACTCAACAAAACAAAAATATCTCCTGGGAAGAGTTTCTAGAGAAAGAAAGAAGAGAAGAGAGAGAGAAAGGAGAATTCAACCAAGAACTCGGAGATTGAAGAAATTGAAAGCTTAATTCAAAGATTTAGCTTAAGGTAAGTGGAAATCAATTAAACTACTCTAAATCTTTCTTCAATTAGTTAAAATCAAGCCTTAAGATAAAGCTTTTACATGTATATAAGTTAGGGTTTATGGATTATGATTTTGTTTGAATAACTTCTCATGAAATTAACATGGATTCCTCATATTTGTTTGATTGAAGAGTTGATTTCCTCATTTTTAGTTTGATTTGAGGTTGATTGTGAGAACTTGACTTGGAATCTTGAGCCCTTGAACTCAAGTAGCTATATATAACTATATATGTCATGAAAAGATGAAGAAATAAAAGAAATATGGAAATTTGAGTTGTATATGTCCAATTAAAATGAGTTATGATCTAATTGAGTTTGGGTTAATGTTTATTATGCTCTTATATCATGTTTTTGAAGTGGAATTGCTTGGCTTGAGCCTTAAAAATGCATGTGGGAAACTTGAACTTGATATAGATTTTCAAACTCACATTTTCAACCCAGACTGCTGTGCGGCCTGGGCCACTGCAGGTACAGCCAAGACCACCGCACGTACGGCCAACAAGGTTGATTTTTCTGGTTTGGTTTCCTTTTCCTTTTTCGGACCTTCGGGCCTCCAATTGCATGGTTTTCAACTAGTTTCATATGCATATGTTGTGTATAAAAACAAGAGAAAACAAAAGAACGAATGAGAATGGGTTAGAGTTAATCACAGAAGCTAAGATAGAATACATTGCTTATCATTTTATGTGTGTGATATTTAGGTCACTCGCCAGAAGGGATTACCGCACGACCGGATCACTATGAGTAATAGTAGTATAACAAGACGTTATGTGTATATGTTATATTTATGCATTTTGCAATGCTCTATACAAGTTATGTTTTATGGAAGATGATTGAACATTGGATCACAATGGCACATGAAATGGGCCCAAGGCCGTTCCGTTTATCTATTCTGTTTATAAACAAGAAATGTGACTTGGTTGTACTATGATGTGGTGGGCCCAAGGCCGTTCTATTTATCCGTTCCGTTTATAAACAAGAAATGTGACTTGGTTGTACTATGATGTGGTGGGCCCAAGGTTGTTCCGTTTATCTGTTCTGTTTATGCTATGACATGACATGAATTGTTCGGTCTTTAAGACCTATTGTTTTCTGGTATGGAACAAAGTATTGTACAGAACTGAGTGCTACAATGGGAGTCACCTCTAGAATCCATACGAGTCACCTCTTAGGTCCATACAGACATGAATTGGACCCAAGGAGAGGTAAAGACATGCCGATGTTCCATCTACTCCTTGATAAGATACAATGATATGATATGATATGTTTGGACCTAAGGTCATTTTGATATGTTGAGCCCGATGCCATTTTGATATATTAGACCCGAGGTCATTTTGAAATATTGGACTAGAGATCATTTTGATATGTTGGGCCTGAGGCCGTTTTGATATGTTGGGCCCGAGGCCATTGTGTATTATGTTGGGCCTAAGACTGTTCCGTATGACATTGGGCCTAAGGCCGTTTTGTCTTATGTGGGCCTAAGGCCGTTCTGGACTGTGATTGTGAATAAGACATGTATATGTTATATAAATATTTTTCAAGACACATGCTCATTTATATAAACCTCCTTATATTATTATTACTCACTGAGTCTTGCTCACTCCATATTTATATATGTCTATGTAGGTGATCAACTTGGAGGCTAGCCCTAGGTTAACTTCAGGAAACTTTTGAGGACCCTTTTTGTTAAGCCTCCAAAGTTGGAGCCTTTTTGTCTTTTTAAGGTGTTCCTTTGATGTTACATTTTGTTAAGTCTTGGTGGCTTTTATTAAACACTTGTTAATATGTAAATTTTGGGTTGTTAACGCCTTGTATATACCTACATGACATGGTCTTGTATATAGATATATATGAATTGTCTTATGTGAACTCTCAATATATGACTTGATGTTTTAAGATCCTGGCATTTAAGCACTATTCAATGGACGTTTTGTTATTGATTTGCTTCTACTTTAGGCCCTGTTATTGAACAAATTATTTCGAGATCTTGTTTTGAGGCCAAAGTACAGGGCAATCATGGCCTAAACTTCTAAGGGCAAGTATGAGTCATGACACTTGAAGTTGGTGGTTGAAGATTATTTCGAAACCCGAGAAACGCTTCTTCGTTAAAGAATCCACCCAAGGCTCAGGAAAGCCGTAGAAAGGGAAACCCTCTCTTTTTCTAACAAAGTGCTCATTCAACATTCCTCGGATTGGCCTTTGAACCAACTCGTAGTGTTTCCTAGCTCTTTTAGCCTTGGCCCTTTCTCTCATTTCTTTTCCCTTCCTTCTCTAGTCTTCTTTGGTGAGCACATAGCCCAAACCAAAGGCATGTGGATTATATGGCACCTCGGCTAGCACTGCAACACCTTTTCTTCTATTTCTTTCAAGCCCCATACCGAGAATATGCCACAATTTGTTCATGAAATAAATGGACTGAGCACTGACATACATGGCTTCATTCTTAGCTAAGATCGTCTATACCACTTGGGCTTCTACTAGCGTGAAACTCGAAAGAAACACATCCTCATCACCGTGATTGATTTCCAGCAAAAGGGTAGTGACCTTTGGCGGTGGATGAGTAGATGCGTTTTGAAAAATGGTAGCCACTCCTCCCTCATGAGGGTATTTCAGCATTTGATGGAAGGTGGAGGACATAACCTTCATGTAATACAACCAAGGCCTCCCTAGAAGTAGGTTGAAGGTAACCGGCACATCAAGCACATGGAACTCGATTTCATGCTCGAAAGGGCCCACTTGGATCTATACTTTCACCGTCTCCATAATTTTTTTGCTCGTATTATCGTACGTCTGGATCACTTGGGTTTTAGGAACGAAAAATGTCGACTTCAGGCCTATTGCATAGGCAGTGCGAGAAGGACAGACGTTGATAGCAAAGTCGGTGTCCACTAGAACCACTAGAACCCATTTTCCTCTACACTCAACAGATATGTACAGTGGTTTGTTGTGAGCCGATCCTTCTGGTAGCAGCTAATCAAAAAAGTGAGCATAGGCATGGTGCTACTTGAAAAGATCAGGCCGACGAGCTGCTTTGGTGTAGTATCGATGGACAACTTGGCTTTATCCATCCTTGACAAAACTGTCTGTCGATGTACTCGCAAAACTATAAGGAGGTCCCAAATGAAAATGTCATCTTGGATCTTTTTCAGTTGTTTTAGAACCAGCTCCTCCTCCAGTTTCTTCTCTTTTTCCTTCTCAATCTCTTTATCCTTTCCTGAGGGTTCTACTTGATCCAAGTGTGGAGGCTTGAAATACCGTCCACTCTTGGTTAGGTGATCTAGCTCTTCGGCATACCAAGTCTCATCAGGGATGTGATTTCTCCAGTTTTCATCTGTGTGAGCAAGATGCAGATCACTGTATTCCCACCATTCACCTTTATATTCAATTGCTAACAGACAGTTGTCTGGCTTCACTAGAATCACTCCCACAAGATAATTATCCCTTCAAGGTGACAAGGTGTTGCGGCCTTCCGACTATCTTCAAACTACCCCATCATAACTTCCCGTTTAGCGTTTGTGATTTCATCAACACCCAATTCTTGGGTTTGTTTTTCTATACTACTGCTCTCAGGCACTTTTCCTTTCTCTTTTGCTTCTCTAGCTACCACAGCTACCACAACTTTCTTTCCTGTAGATTTAACTTTGGTTTTCTCTTCTTTGTCAGATTCATCACTCAGCCATCCCCGATAATCAGTCGACAAGCTCATATCAAACCAACCAACTTGCACATTGCCCTGGTCCTATTCTTTGAAAAATTGGAGGTTGTCTAAATCTTCTTCAAGGTCTGCAAGATCGTCCAGCCCTTGGCTTGGGCCATCTTTTTTTACCACATTAACATCAACTGAGCTCGGCAGTACTACCTTAGGCTTGGGTTGAGCAACAGGAATGATGTATCGACTCGGGTCATATTCTCCCTCAGATAATTCCCCAAGAATTTCCAGTGACAGACCGGCACTTCCTTGTAAGGTCAAAACCTCCTCTTCTTCAGGTGCTATCACCACAGGTTTACGAGGTTTGGATTGTGGGTTGGATTTGTTCACCATTCATAAGTTTGTGCCATCAGAGATGAACAATACCTGCTTTGGTAGATGGGAAAGGGTGATATAGATGCTCGGGCCATAGGACAAAGGTAATGTATGGATATAATTGGTGCGTGGTGGGGGTGGTACTTGGTTATGGTTGGGTAATGGGTTGGTTACGGTGTTTGGCTTTTAGGGTGGAGCTATAACTTTATTGTCATTGAGATCTTGAATCTCGTGATGTAGGCGGTAACATATATTGGTTTTGTGGCCATGTTGTTGATGGAAGACACAGTACTTGGTGGGATTGTGCCTAGGTAGGAGAGGGTCTGGAAGTGGTTAAGGGTCCAAGGGTTTCAAGTGCCCTTTTTTCATTAACACTTGTATGGCTCGAGATAGATTCATGTGAAGCTGATTGAATGTCCTTTGGTTTCGAGTAGGATTGGAAGTTTGTGGGCTCATATTGGCAAAGGGGTCGGCAGTTTTGGTAGTGGTGACAACACTCACCTTTGAAGGCCTCGCAGTTGTGCTACCCCCAACATCATTGGAATTGCAAATAAAAGGCCTCTTGGCCAACTCCTTGTCATCTACAATGATACCTTTTTCATAACGACTTCAATCTGAATTCCCATTTCATGAAGTTCCTTGAACATGAACAAAAGGAGAACGATCATCTTCTACAACAGCTTGCCATGAAGATTCTGGACAACCATCCGAATTTGGTCCTTTTCTGAGGGTCAGGTGGTCATCATCGATGCCTTGGCCCTCTACTTAGTTACAAACTCTGAGAAACCCTTATTCGGCTCCTAACGCATCACCTCAAGATCACGAGTTATGACCTCGATCTGCGTGTTGTAGAAATATTAAGCAATGAAAGATTCAGCTAACTTCTCCCAACTCTGTTTTAGAGAGTCCTCCAATTTAGCATACTAGATGGCAACTATACCTGATATAGTTCGGCTGAAGAGCGACAACTTCTGAAGTTTGGTCAAACTCATTAGTCGGAGGATATCGGAAAACCGATATAGATGTACCATTGGATCCCCAGCGCCATCGAAGCAATCAATATGCGGCATTTTGAACCGCTCCAGCAAAGTAACAGCAGATTCAGTATACCTATCCTCTATATCTAGAATAGAGTTAGCCCCATGTGCCTTCTTAAACAGTTTTTCAAGTTTGTTGACTTTGAGCATGGTTCGGTCAACCTTGAATTCAAAAGGTGCCTCAGTCTAGTAAACTAGAGCTCTAAACATCTGCACTGGAATTAAGTCCGCCTGAATAGGAAAAGCTAGAATACCCTTGGCTGGTGGATCCTGAGCTGCAGCAGCATTGCGGTGGTACCAGGTATAAGAGTAGCCATGTTAAGTATATGTGAAGCAGAAGCCACGGCCAGGTGCTACTATTTGTTGCTGCAACCTATTCATGACCTCGGCTTGACGGGCCATGTCATGCTGCAGTGAGTCGATTAACTGCTAAAGATAAATCAGTAATTCCTCCAAATCTGATGAAGGATATTGAGCCATTCTAGGAGTAGGTGACTATGCTTGAAGTGAACTGAGTATAGGTGAGAAGGGGGGGTGATTATTGAAATAACTGAATTGGTGAACCCCACTTGACCTTTCTTCGCCTTGCAATTGGTGACAGTGAGGCAAACGTTGGATGTCCCTG
Source organism: Camellia lanceoleosa (assembly GCA_025200525.1). NCBI lineage: Eukaryota > Viridiplantae > Streptophyta > Magnoliopsida > Ericales > Theaceae > Camellia > Camellia lanceoleosa. The sequence goes on from CM045762.1 coordinate 170,673,093, forward strand.
AACAAGATCTCCGATCTTACAAAGTCTTCCGACATGGGTCTAGAGCACTTGGGGGATATTAGAACTTTTCGAAGTTATAGTTTTAGACTACCTAGCAAAAGAAATAATGAAAAATCAGCAATTAGAAATCGGACAACACCTCAGCCTAATTGTTACCAGAATAGGTATGATTAGAGTTGTAGGACTGTACTCCCCACTAAATTATGTCCTATAAATTGATCCCAACTGCACCACTGATATAAAGCACCCATGTACAGTTTTACTGTAGAGCACATAGTAGATAAAAAGAGCTAAAACAACCATATGTGGGGGTAGGGTTACCCTATCCTAGCTTTGGCATGATCTAGAGGTTCACTACTCCAAACAATTGGTTTCACAATAACCTGCATATGGGCGAGCGTCCTGTTCTATATTGGAATAGTCATTAGAGCTTTACTATATGCACTAGGCCAATTAGTCAAAGAGGTACCTCAACAAGGTTATCTAATATATCTCTCACTCTTAACACTGAAAAGTGAAAGGAGGATCAAGTGGTACAGCGGTAACCCAGATCCAAGGGCTGTGTTCCCAACGTGACATTGCCTAAGTCCGACCTACCTTTTGGTAAGCTTTTGGCAATCCTCCGACAAGTCGTCCAAGATATCAGATGGTAAACACAGTGACTTAAAGCACCATGCAAATGCAATGCAATGAACATATATCTATAAATAAATTTTCAAATCATGAAATTCAAGTTATGTTCTCTAAGTCCCCAATAGAGTCACCAGAAACTGCAGCTGGTTTTTTGTGCTCCTCGGAGGGGTTTAGTTTCCTCAGGTACGATAGGCCTACAGTTCAGACTCCCGTGGTTCTGAATCTAGTTTCACAAGTGCAATGTGAAATAAAAAAAAACAAAAGAGAGTCCAAATTCGACAAATCTTAGAAAATCCATTAATCATCAAAGATGCCAAAAATTGACTACATTGCCAAATTTTAGAGTCGCCACCTAAATATTTTTGAGAAATTTAGGAAATCCGTGACTCGTACCAAAGGCCACTTGTCCGTCGTAACCAAAGTTATCTCAGTTTTGGAACTTAGGTATGAGAGGGGAAGATCATGAATTGAGCACCCCACTCACCCGATTAAAGATCGGCTTCTACTAATCATGATGTGATTTTTATGGATAGTATATGCTCATGTTCCAATTTATTTTGCTAACTTACTATGTGAGGCACACAAGTATAGACTACGTCACCCACTTTGGAATGCTTTAATTTCATGTTTGTTTGAAAAGAGGTTTGAATATGTGCAACTTGAAGAAAAAGTGAGCTCACATGTACACTAATCAAAGTCATTCCAATTTAAGCGAAATAGCCTTCATTCACAGGCATTCAAAGAGGTATTTCAAATAAGTACGTAGCCTCAAGGTGGTATGCTTGACATGGGAACACAAACACACATGTAATATGCTAAAGCGAAAATGCTCACCTAGTACTCAACTAAGGCAAGCCAACGAAAAAGAATATAATTAGAAAAATAAATGATCCTATATGCAAAATGGCTAATGCAACACATACAAAAGGTAACTAATAGGTTCAGCTTATTAACATGTTATGTGAATTAACTCAAAGCATGCGGCGACGCACGTATTCAAGTAAGTAAGAAATGACAATGACATTCAAAAATGATTATCCAAACCTATACATGCAAAAATAGATACAAAGCATGATAATGATATGAAACGAAAACATGATGCTATATGTGTCACAACCCAAACCCGCCCATATAGGTTTAGTATCGTAACCGGCCAGTAATTCTGGAATTACCAAAGGCCTCTGACTTGAAAATCATATAAGAGAGGGGCTGCGGAAGCAAATATACAAAATACAACATCCATTGAGCTGTGTAGACATACATGAGACAGATAATTTAAAACTTAATATATATATATAACGTCATAACCACATAAGTCATGCAACACCGTATAGGTATTATCAAAAGGGGTTTAGCCCAATGTACGGATGAACAAAAACAAAACAAAACCATCCTTAACATGATTCACAAAACTCGACTTCTTCAAATGAGAACCTCCCCGGAAGGCACGACGGCTAACTGACCCAAACTCTCCAGGTAGCAGTTTAGGCCTGGTCACGCGCCTACTCACCTACATACATAATATAAATAATGAGCGAAAGCCTAATGAATAATAACTGAGTAAAGGGTTTAATGAATGATGCCCATCACAGAGTCAGGAATTAGAGTTTATATCAGAAGCAGATTTTTATCAGAACTGCATATTTAGATTCCAAATCAGAAACATATTCATATTCTTTTTCAGAGTTCAGAAGTATGTACTTATTCAATTTCATAGACGATCATACGTGGTACACCTATTAGCGCTAATAGATCTATAGAGCATTAATGGTCATACTTGACCAGTTCCATAAAAGAACCTCCGGTACCGAGAATGGATAACACACTTAAGCCATGGTATTGTTACCCCCGAGCAAGGGCCATGAGACCACAGTATTATTATCCTACCATAAATACTTTTCAATATATGGACAATCATTCATTGATACAAAACATAGCATTTCAAAAAACAGATAATTTCTTGTCATATCATATAAGAAAAATACTTAAATACGAACATTGTTTTACAAAGTTATTACTCACAAATGGCTCTAGAAGCAAACAGACAGAACAGACAAATCAAATAGCTTATGGCACGTGACCGACACAAATATAACAAATACACATATTAAAACACACACTCAGATAGTACTTAACTTAATTCATTTCGTTCTTAGTGTATTTCTAGTCCTTATCCTCATTATTATGTCTTAATCATGGCCTAGGAATGCCTAGAATGCAATGAGGATGCCCAAAGATGTTATTCAACACTTGGTCAAATTTGCTGAAAATAAGGTCCTCGTTCGAGCATAGCTTCCTTCGCTCTAGCGGAGGGTAAAAAATAAGGGTGGTCGCTTGAATGCAACCTCCATCGTTCAAACGGTCTGTAAACTTTGCAAAAGTACTGGTTGCTTGATTTTTTCGCTCGATGGTCGCTCAAGCGTGAAACTGTGGTCTTCGCTCGAGCGCAACTTTGGTCGCTCGAGCGGTCTACAAACTTTTAAACTTCTGGGAGCATGCATTTTGAGCTCAAGCCAACTTTTGGTTGCTCGAGCAGAAGTGCCAAATAAAGAATGGTCGCTCGAGAGCAGGTTCTGTCGCTTGAGTGTAGAAACAGAATTCTGGAATTTCTAGATTTGTTTCCAAGTTTCAAAACTCAACTCAAAGCTACAATTTATGTTCTTTTGGGCAAAAAAATTAAGAAAGCTTGTGTAAACTTGTAAAACATGGTGAATTCAAAATCATTTCGCAAAATTAAATCCCAAAAGCATGCCTATTGTGCAAACTCAAGCTTGAAATATTGAAAACATCATATGCATGAAATTCTTGATTTCAAAGCTTTCAAAACATGATCAATTAAGGTAAGATGATATGAAACTGGATGACTTTCCAAACCCAAAGTGAACTAAGGACATGCATGAGAGAATTACATGAAACTCAATTCAAAATTGTGATGAAAGTGCATGCATACATGGTATGGCTTCAATTCATCAATTCTAGCTCAATTCTTGCATTACATAACTAATTCTCTAGAGTTCATGTCCTTGATATCATAATTATACAATCTAAGGGTTGAATTCTTACCTAGGCTTTCCAAAGTGAGAGCTAGAGGCTGAATCCTTGAGTCACTAAGTCCAAACCCTTCAATACACTACAATTCTTCTTTCCTTGCTTGGAGACAATTCCCTCTAGGTCTCTCTCTCTCTCTCACACACACACACAAACACACACACGTTTTGAGTTCAAGAAAAGGATGAAATGTTAATGTCTAACATAATGTGGAGTCAAATGTGCCTTATATAGGCTCCATTAAATTGTCTTAATTAGTTTGAGTTAAGGTTAATAAATTAGGGTTATTTTATTCGAATTAATAAGGTCCGAATTAAATTCCTATTAAACCTACCATAAAATTCTAAAAATTCCTAATAACACATACCCAAAGTCAATTTCGTGATCGGATGTTGATAAGGCCTTTAATCTGTAGAATAGAACAGAAACGTAAACGGATATTTGTACGATAGATATTTACAAATGCAAATAACATATAACACTTGCAATTAATACAGAATTTCATCTTAATTACTTATTATGCATTCTTAATCATTGTTTAATAGTTAGTCATAGGTCGGGGTTGTTACAGTCTTCCCCCCTTAAAGAATTTGGTCCTCTAAACTCAAATTACCTTTGTTTTGGAAGAATATCGAATCCAAAGGAAATAAATCAATGTATCTTTTCATCATATCTTCTTCAGTCTCCCAAGTTGCATAAGTCCCTCCGTGGTTTTGCCAATCAACTTTCACCAATGGTATTTCTTTGTTCCTTAATCTTTTAATTCTGCAATTCACAATCTGAATTAGCATTTCTTCATACGTATAGTCATCTTTCAAAAGCACATGAGTTGGTTCAATTACATGGTGCAAATCTCGCAAATATTCTTGAAGCATTGAGACATGAAAAACATTATGCATATGTTCTATGACTGGCAGTAAGGCTACCCGATATGTCACTGGATTGATCTTCTCAAGGATTTCATATAGCCCAACATATCTCGGTGCCAGTTTCCCTTTCACACCAAACCGAGTTTACCCTTTCATTAGAGTCACTTTGATAAACACATGATCCCCGACTTCATATTCTTTGTCTCTTCTTCGGACATCTGCATAACTCTTTTGGCGACTTTGTGCAGTTTTCAATCTTTGTTAAATCAATTTCACATTCGTCATCGTTTCTTGTATAACTTCCGGTCCCAACAGAGGTCTATCACCTACCTCGCCCCAACAGATCGGAGAACGGCATTTTCTACCATACAAAGCTTCATAAGGAGCCATCCCAATACTTGAGTGATAGCTGTTGTTATACACAAATTCAACCAATGGTAAGTAGGTCTCCCAATTGCCTTGGAAATCTAGGGCACACATTATGAGCATATCTTCCAAAGTCTGTATCGTTCTTTCTGATTGGCCGTCTATCTATGGGTGATATGCACTGCTCAGTCTTAACTCAGTTCCCAAAGCTTGCAGTAGACTTTGCCAGAATTTTGAAATGAACTTAGGATCTCTGTCAAACACGATAGATACTGGCACACCGTGCAATCTCACAATCTCATTTACATAGATGTTAGCCAATTTATCTGTATTATAAAGGGTTTTAAGAGGCAGAAAGTGAGCAGACTTAGTTAAACGATCAACAATGACCCAAACAGAATCCATACCTCAAGAGAAGCGAGGCAGTCCCACAATAAAGTCCATCGTAATATGCTCCCATTTTTATTTCGGTACATGAAGTGGCTAAAGTAGCCCAGCGGGTCGTTGATGTTCAACTTTAACTGGTTGGTATTGCAAACATCTGGCTACAAAATCAGCAATGTTTTTCTTCATTTCCTTCCACCAGAAATTTTGTTTCAAGTCATGGTACATCTTCGTATTTCCTGGATGCATAACAAATTTAGAATTGTGAGCTTCGGTCATAACACGTTTTCTCAGATAAGAACAATCTACTACACAAAGTCTATTCTGAAATTTCAACACATTATTATCAAGCACAAATCACGGCCTTAGTTTTGAGTCGATTTCATCCACAATCTTCTTTAAATATTCATCTTGCAACTGTTTCTCTCTAATTTCTTTAATGATTTCAGGTTGGGCAGAAATAGCAGCTAGAATCCCATCCTGTTCACGCAACACAATTTCAATCTCATTCTTCTCCAAGTCACGTAACAACTCTCTCTGACTGGTAAGCAGACATGACAAATTCTCAATCGATTTTCTACTCAATGCATCTGCAATGGTATTTGCCTTCCTTAAATGATACAGAATTTACAAGTCATAGTCTTTTATCAGTTTAAGCCAATGCCTCTGTCTCATGTTTAACTCCTCTTGAGTGAAGAAGTATTTGAGGCTTTTGTGGTCAGTATACACTTCACAAGTTACACCCTACAGATATTGTCGCCAAATTTTCAAAGCAAACACCACGGCTGTTAATTCAATGTCATGAGTTGGATAATTCTTTTCATGAGGGCGGAGTTGCTGAGAAGCATAGGCAATTACCTTTCCATTTTGCATTAACACACACCCCAAACCTTTGTATGAAGCATCACTGTAAATTTGAAACCCATCAGTACCATTAGGCAAAGTCAGAATAGTTGCAGTTACCAATCTGGTCTTCAATTCTTGTAAGGGTGATTCTTGCTGATCAGTCCAATCAAATGGCATATTTTTCTGTGTCAACTGTGTTAATGGCATAGCAAGTTTTGAGAAATCTTTCACAAACCTGCAATAGTAACCTGCAAGCCCAGAAAGCTTCAAATTTCTGACACATTGGTTAGTCTAGGCTAGTCTACAGCTTCAATTTTCTGTGGGTCCACTAATATACCATCCTTGTTGATCGCATGGCCCATAAATGTCACACAATCAAGCCAAAAGTCACATTTAGATAGTTTCGCATACAACTTATTTTCTCTCAAAACCTGTAAGGTTGTTCTTAGATGACGTTCATGTTCTTCCCCGCTTTTAAAATAGATCAAAATATCATCAATAAACACAACTATAAATTCATCAAGAAATTGTTTGAACACCCTATTCATTAAATCCATTAATGTTGCAAGTGCATTAGTTACCTCAAATGACATTACCAAAAATTCATAGTGTCCATATCTAGTTCTGAATGCAGTTTTCTCTATGTCTTCTGCCTTGACCTTTAATTGGTGATACCCGGATAAAAGGTCTATTTTAGAAAACACTTGGGCTCCTTAGAGTTGGTCAAATAAATCGTCTATTCGGGGCAATGGATATTTATTTTTAATAGTTACTCTATTCAATTCTCGATAATCTATACAAAACCTCAAGGACCCATCTTTCTTTTTAACAAATAAAACTGGAGCACCCCAATGTGAAGTACTCGATCGGATAAACTTCTTATCTAACAGTTCTTGAAGTTGGATTTTCAATTCTTTCAGTTCTAAGGTTGACATTTTGTAAGGGATTTTAGAAATAGGTTGTGTTCCAAGTACTACATCAATAGTAAACTCAATTTCCTATCAATTAGATCCCTGGGCAGTTCATTTGGAAAGACATTAGGAAATTCATTAACTACAGGAATAGTGTCCACATTAGCACTAACTGAAGATAACAATCAATACACAACATAAGTAACCCCGACATTCTTTTCTCAACAACTTCCTGGCTTTCATAAACGAGATCAAGTACGGCGGAAGAACTACCCTATTCCCAGTAAAGACAAGCTCAGGCACACCAAGTGGTCAAAACATGATAGAGTTACTCACACAGTCAATGGTGGCATAGTATTTAGTCAACCAATCCATACCTAAAATACAATTAAAATGAGTAATATCTAGTGCTAGCAAATCAATATATAATAACATATCCATAACCATGATGTCACACACAGGATACACATAAGCACATAACATAGAGCCTCCAGATGGTGCAGATACAGATAACAAATAATTCAAAAGTTCTATGGGTCTAGTTAATTTCTAAGAAAAGGCATGTGACACAAAAGAGTGAGTAGAACCAGAATCTATCAACACACAGGCACGTTGAGCACAAATAAAGATCATACCTGACACCACTGACTCGGTGTTCTATACATCACCAAGTACTAATGCAAACACTCGGCCTTGCCTTAGAGTTTCTCTCCCGGTATTAGTTTTCACATTTATTCTTGGTGCAGGAATAGATCCAGCTGAACTTGCCGCAGGACGGTTAGCATCATCGGACCTCACTGGACAATCTATAATCGTGTGGCTAGTCTTGCCACATTGAAAACAAGCACCAAATGCACGGTAACACGTGTCTTTATGCTTCTTTCCATATTCAGAACAAACTAACATAGAGCCACTACTTTGGCTTGAACAGCTTGAAGATCCCATATTTTGCTTTTTGTGTGAGAAAGATGAACGGCCCTTCTGAAAATTGGATCTAGATCCTTTACTTCGCTATTATGTTATTGGTGCTTTAGCTTGTTTCATTGCTGCTAGGGTGGCCTATGCTATCAACGCTCTATCAAGTACTTCCACATATGTAGGCAACTTCAAAACGCCTACACGATCAAACACATCCAGATCTAAGCCCCCTTCAAAAGCCTTTTTGTAATCTGTGCCGACCATATTAGAAGCAAATCTGGCTAACTCTGTGAACTTAGCCTCATATTCGGCTACGGACATCTTGCCTTGCTTGAGTTCTTAAAATTCTGTCACTTTACGATCTCTGAAACATTGGGGAAAATATTTCTCATAGAATATTACTTTAAACTGGCTCCACGTCATAGTCCCACCGTTATCTCGAATAAGCATCCACCGTCGTCTAGCTTCTTCTTTTAAAGTATAGGTGGCTAAAAGAACTTTCTGCGTTTCCGAGCACAGGAACACCTCAAATATCTTTTCAGTCTCTAGCAACCATGTTTCGGCTTTCAATAGCTCAATACTACCCAGAAAGAATGGCGACTTCATTTTGTTAAAATTATGGGTCAGTGAAATAATGTTAGTGTTTTCCAGCTCAACTGGCACTAGAGGTGGTGGAGGGAGCACAGGTTGTTGTCTTTGCTGCTGTCTAATTGTTTCTGTCAAATCTTCTAACATTTGTTCCATCCTGCTAATTTGAGCCTTAGAAGATCCAGCTGTATCATCACTTCTTGTATTTTCCATTGCTATAGGTAAACAAGACAATAATAAACATAGGTAGAATAATCTCGTTCTCTGTGTCCAATTCAATTCGTTTCATATTGATTCAAATATGTTCACATCATTTCATTTTAGTTCGAGTATGTTCAAATAGTTCACACACTCACACATGCAGATGGAATGCCCCTAAGTCTAACTAGGACATCCTATAGCTCATATGAACTCATGTGTGCGGTATAACTCGTGCTCTGATACCACTCTGTCACAACCCAAACCCGCCCCTATAGGTTTAGCTTCGTTACCGGCCAGTAATCTTGGGATTACCAAAGGCCTTTGACCTGAAAATCATATAAGAAAGGGGTTGTGTACACACCTCATTTTTTACCGTCCTTAAGGCATGGGTGCCTAAGATTGATCACTCGGTGATAAAAGTTATGCCGTACAAATGTTCGATTTCTTCAACAAGAAGAGCTTATAAATCCCAACCTTACACCCTATTTTAACCAAAAATATTTTAGACCAAAACTATTTTAGACCTTAAAAGCCTCTCTTTCAAAATATTTTTGAAAATGTTTTTACGATGTTCTAAGGCTCGCATTTCGTTTAAAAGTTACACTTTTCGGTAAACCGAGCAAGGACAAAGTGGAAATAAATGGAAGAGAGGTGAAATATTTGAAAAAATTTTAAAACCTATTATTTATAGGTTTGGAGTTGAAGAAAATTGGAGGGGAGGGAAGAAAACTAGTTGAGGAAGAAGTTGGGCATCAAACCGTTAAGGGAGAACTAAGCAGCCTTCACTAAATTAAGCATATCTCCTTGTACTCTTAGATTTTAGTTGTAAGACTATCACCATTGGAAAGTAGACTTCTGTGGCTTCAATTTAAACTCAAGAACGGCCTAAAATCGAGTCCGGATGAAGGAAATATGCCTGTTTAAAGTCGGGCCTAGAATTAGATTTTCTGTGGCTAGTAGGCCACCATTTGTGGCCGGCAACCCACACTTCTGGCCTGCTGGCCACTTGTGAAGAACACAGATATTTTGTGCCAGCTGTCCCCCAAAAGCTCTAGCTGTTCCTATATGGATATTTTCGACCTGAGGGGCTATTTTTCTATATATACCAAGCATTCCCTCATGGTTTAAGGTTACAAAAATTTCCAAAAGTCCTAAAACATGAAATTCTCTCTCTATCTCTATCTTGCAACCTATACATTCTCTCTCTACACTTCCTAAATCAATATTGTTACTCTCCTTGCTGAGATTATTGAGTACAAATTTCAGCCCTTGAGAGTGTAAGCTTTGTGGTTTGTGAACAAAAGAGTAACCTTGTTTCAAGAGGTATAATTTTGAGCATGTCTACACTACTTCTCTCCCATCTTTTCTTTATAGGCTGAAGCTTGTGGTTTAAGGCTATTAAAGGTAGATGGGTTAATCACCCTTTTTTACACCTTGTCTCCTAAGCCTTTACACTTATGTTTCTCGTCTCTTTTTCCACTTTTTTTGAGCTTTGAAATACTAATTTTCAGAGCTTTTTCAGTGGCTAAAATCATGTCTTGAAGTCCAAAAATGAAGGGGGTAGCCTCCCTTCCTTATGCTTTGTTTACTAGCTTACATAGCTCCATGTTTTAACTTATTGTTCTAGCTATTTTTGTCGTAATTCCACCATGTTTTAGGACTATTTTTAGACTATTTTACGACTATTTCTAGTGGTTTATTGTATTTGAGCCTTGTATTGCATGCTTGTAGTGTAATTGTCCTCATAAGTTTGGTGGTTTAGGCCTTAGCCACCATCCTATTTAAGTTGATAGCATTTGTTTATGGCTTTCCATACTTGTTTTCACCCCTAATCACTTTTGCAACCTCCCTCCTTTCTTGGCTTTTGCTTTGTTTTTAAAGTTGGTTCAAACTAGTTACTTGCTTAAAGCATGAGATTGAGGTCTTATGCTTAATGGTTTAATCTCTTTAGGGGTTTATTACCAACGGCATGACACTTCTCTCATGCCTAAAACAACTCTTGGTTTGATACTTCTTTCCACTATAAGACTTAAAGCTCACCTTTGGACTTAATATTATGGAAAGGTAATTAAAATGGAATAATAAAACTTGAACTAAAATGATGCAAGATAATAACTTGGTTTGGGTTTAATCGGACGTTAATTGAACCCTTGAGTCTTGAATCATTTCATACTTGTTAGTGATGTAAACGGTCTAAGAGTCATTGTCAACCACTTCCGTTGATCAATCCATGATGGGAAGGGGGTTTGAGAGTCTTATTTGTTGCATTTATTGAACTTGCACACTTTGGTTCATAGGCCATCATGCAATGAAATTGCATCCATTTATGGTTTGTAAATCAAGTTTACCACTCATTTGATGTTGTTTGATGATAAGGAGAGGTAAATTGTGCAAACAACCCTTGTGAATACCCTGTGCTTGCACTGTTTGCTCTCTGTTGCAACAGGAAAAACTAGGCATCAGTGGCTGGCAGGCCACCTTTTGTGGACGACAGACCATCATTTGTGGCCGGTAGGCCACCGCTTCTAGCCAGCCGGCCACCTTTGCAAAACCCAGCGGTGTACTTTTCTAGCAAAACAGAGTTGGTTTTGAGGTGAAAAATAGTGCAAGTGTTCTAACTGTGCAACAAAGGCTTCCTAGCAGTAGAACAGTGGGTTTTTTGGGTGAAAATCCGTGCGTATGCATGAGCACTCCTCGCTTCCCAAGGCCGTTTAGTTTAATTACTTAGCTTAGTCATTTCTCTAAATTTTGTAAAGTGTTGTAAATAATTAGTTAGCTAGAGTAGTTATTTAATTTTGTCTTGTAATAATTAGTTAATTAGCTAAAATAGTTAATTGATTTATTGTTGTAATAGTTAGTTCAGTAGCTTAGCTAATTTATTCATTTGGATTTGTAATAGTTAGTTAATTTGTAGTAATTAGCTTAGCTAGTTAGTTTATTTGGACACCCCTGTATGAGGGCGCAAATGTTGTAATAATGTGTATATCTTCCAACCCCATGTCTTTCTCCCTTTTATTTACCTACTTATGGTGGTTAGTTTAGAGCATCCTATTTCGTTTAGCATCTCTCATGCCTTGTATCCACTTGTCTTGCATGCACTGAGGCTCAGTTCATCATTCTAACTTACATTGTTAGTTAAAACTTCTTTGAATACGTGCTTAGACCACATGCTATCAAATTGCTTCATATGCCATATTAAAAGCCGAGCCTAGTAATTGCATATAGCATGTGTTGCATTAGTCATATCACATTAGTTAGGAACATGCATTTTTCTAATTATTTTGCTTTGTTTGGCTTGCCTTGGAGTACTAGGTGAGCTTTTATTGCTTTAGCATATCGCATGCGTGTGATTGTTGCCATGTCTAGTATACTTTCCATGAGGCTAAATGCTCAAGTGCTAAATTGTTTGAATGCCTGTGGATGAAGTCTAATTGCTTGAATTGGAATATTTTGAGTAATGTACATATGCGACCACTTTTTCAAGTGGTACATATTCGAAACAATTTTCAAAACAAACATAAAATCAAGTGTTCCAATTCTTGCAAATTAGTCTATACTTATGTGCACATCATATAGTAATGTTACCCTAATAAATTGGAACAAGAGCATATAATGTAAATAAGATTCACATCATGATTAGTAAAGGCCGATCTTTGATCGGGCAATGACCTTTTCCTCTCGTAGCTAAGTTCTTGAGCCGAGACAATCATGGTAATGACGGACACATGGCCTTTGGCACGAGTCATGGGTTTCTTAATTTTTCAAAATATTTAGGTGGCGACTCTGTATCTGGAAAAGTAGTCCATTTTTGGCAATTTGATTCAAAATCGATTTTTTAAAAGATTTGTCAGATTTGGACTCTTTGGTGTTTATCTATTTTATATTGCACTTATTAGATCAAATTCAGAACCATGGGAGTCCAATACTGTAGGGCTAGTCATCTTCCGAAATAGGGCATGAAAAGTCGAGCTACAAGCTGCGAAAGCAATTATACAAAATACAACGTCCATTGAGCTGTGTAGACATACATGAGACAGATAATTTAAAACTTTATATATATATATATAAAACGTCATAACTACATAAGTCGTGCAACACCGTACAGGTATCAAAAGGGGCTTAGCCCAATGTACGGATGGACAAAAAACAAAACAAAAACATCCTTAACATGATTCACAAAACTTGACTTCTTCAAATGAGAACCTCCCCGGAAGGCATGGTGACTGGCTGACCCAAACTCTCCAAGTAGCAACTTAGGCCTGGTTACACGCCTACTCACCTACATACATAATATAAATAGTGAGCGAAAGCCTAGTGAATAGTAACAGAGTAAAGGGTTTAATGAATGATGTCCATCACAGAGTCAGGAATCAGAGTTTATATCGGAAACAGATTCTAATCAGAAACAGAGTCTTATGCATATTCAGATTCCAAATTAGAAATAGATTCATATTCTTATTTAGAGTTCAAAAGCATGTACCTATTCAATTTCACAGAGGATCATACGTGGTACACCCATTAGCGCTAACGGATTAGATAAAAGAACATTAGGGGTTATACTTGACCAATTCCATAAAGGAACCTCTGGTACCGGGAACAAATAACATACTTAAGCCATGGTATTGTTACCCCCAGGCAAGGGCCATGAGACTACGGTATTATTACCCCCGAGCAAGGGCCTTGTGCTCATAGACCATGGAATTGTCACCCCCGGGCAAAGGTCATGGTGCTAAGGATGCCACGAATACTTTTTAACATATAAACAATCATTCATTGATACAAAACATAGCATTTCAGAAAACAGATCATTTCTTGTCATATCATATAAGAAAAATACTTAAACGCGAACATAGTTTTACAAAATTATTACTCACAGATGGCTCTAGAACAAACAGACAGAACAGAAAAATCAAATAGCTTATGGCACGTGACCTACACAAATATAACAAATACACATATTGAAACACATACTCGGATAGTACTTAACTTATTTCATTTCATTCTTAATGTATTTCTAGTCCTTATCCTCATTATTATGTCTTAATCATGGCTTAGGAATGCCAAGGATGCAATGAGAATGCCCAAACATGCTGTTCAACACTTGGTCAAATTTTTGAAAACAGGGCCCTCACTTGAGCGTAGGGTCAAAAATAAAGGTGGTCGCTCGAGCATAACTTTCGTCACTCGAGCAGTCTGTAAACTCTGCAAAAGTATTGATGGCTTGATTTTTCCGCTCGATGCACGCTCGACAGTCGCTCGAGCGTGAGACTAAGGTCTTCGCTCGAGCGCAACTTTGGTCGCTCAAGCGATCTACAAAACTTGTAAACTTCTAGGAGCATGCATTTTACGCTCGAGCCAACTTTTGGTCACTCGAGTGAAAGTGACAAATAAAGAGTGGTCGCTTGAGCACAGGTTCTGTCACTCGAGTGTAGAAACAGAATTCTGAAATTTCCAGATTTGCTTCTAAGCTTCAAAACTCAACTCAAAGCTACAATTTATGTTCTTTTGGGCCAAAAACTTAAGGAAGCTTGTGTAAGCTTGTAAAACATGGTGAATTCAAAATCATTTCACAAAATTAAAGCCCAAAAGCATGCCAATTGTGCAAACTCAAGCTTGAAATATTGAAAACATCATATGCATGAAATTCTTGATTTCAGAGCTTTCAAAACATGATCAATTAAGGTAAGATGATATGAAACTTGATGACTTTCCAAACCCAAAATGAACTAAGGACATGCATGAGAGAATTACATGAAACTCAATTCAAAATTATGACATGCATGCACGGTATGGCTTCAATTCATCAATCGTAGCTCAATTCATTCATTACTTAACTAATTCTCTAGAGTTCATGTCCTTGTTATCATAATTATACAATCTAAGGGTTGAATTCTTACCTAGGCTTTCCAAAGTGAGAACTAAAGGCTGAATCCTTGAGTCTCTAAGTCCAAACCCTTCAATACACTATAATTCTTCTTTCCTTGCTTGGAGACAATTCCCTCTAGGCTTCTCTCTCTCTCTCTCTCTCTCTCTCTCTCTCTCTCTCTCACGTTTTGAGTTCTAGAAAAGGATGAAATGTTAATGTCTAACATAATGTGGAGTCAAATGTGCCTTATATAGGCTCCATTAGATTGTCTTAATTAATTTGAGTTAAGGTTAATGAATTAGGATTATTTTATTCGAATTAATGGGGTCTGAATCGAATTCCAATTAAACCTACCATAAAATTCTAAAAATTCCTAATAACACATACCCAAAGTCAATTTCGATGCTGACAAGGCCTTTAATCCGCAGAATAAACAGAAACGCAAACAGATATTTCTACGATAGAAAAATACAAATGCAAATAACATATAACATATGCAATTAACACATAATTTCAACTTAATTACTTATTAGGCATTCTTTATCATGGTTTAATAGCTAGTCATAGGTCAGGTTTGTTACAATATGCAACCACGGTAAGCATATAAATAAAAGAAAGAAAGAAATGAGAGTTAGAAGACATAAAATATTACAAGTTGGCCCTCGCACAAGAGGGTCCGAATGAATGTCCTAATTAACTAATTATTACAACACAATTGAATAAACTAATTAATTTCCTATTACAGATTCAAATGGAACCAAAGCAACTAATTAACTACAACTTACAAATCTGAAAGTGACTAATCTAATGGACTCGAACGGGAGGCGAAGAACTGTATGTGCATAATTGAAAACACCCTCTGAAAACCTCTCTATTTGCTGCCAGGATCAGCTCTGTTTGTAGTCAAAAAAAATTTCTATTTTGGCCTCAGGATCTGTTTTGTTTTGTTGTAAAAACACCACTGCGTGTACAAAAATTGGTAACCAGCCAGCCTGAAAGAATGATCAGCCGTACAGAATGATAGCCGGCCGGCCACTACTTCTGGGGAATACCCTGCTGCAACAAAGCAAAACAGAGTGTTTTCACGAGATGTTTATCCTCCATGCCCTTCCCTATCATAAAGATGATCAAGGGAAGAGTAGATTCGATTTGAAAATCATCAATCATCGCAAATTTGTTGCTTGATGATCTTAGAAACGATAGGAAAAGAACTCAATAAATGAAACAAAAGGTAGACAATACTTCATTTCTATCATGTAGTTACCTCAAGGAAGAGGGTAGACTTGTTTCATGAATCATCGATCATCACTGAAATAGTATGTGATGATTCAAGATGCAATAGGTTTAGTATAACGTCCAACTAAACCTAACCAAATTTTATTATCTTTTTACTTCAATTTTATTAGCCTTCTTATTTTACCTCTCCATTTTCTTTATCTTTTCTTTCTTTTTGTTCAAGGGTGATGATTACATCCACTAAGTCCAAAGCAATAGAGAATAGCATGCATAACTTGACCCGAGAAATGAGCTTTTCAAGACTTTTTCTATGGGGGAAACTACAAATAAAGAATCAAACTCATTTACAAGCGATAATGAATTCAAAGTCAAACCCAACATGAGCGATAATGACTCTAAATCCAAACTCGATAATGAGCTATAATGACTCTTTCCTTTGTGATTTTCAAGGGTCTAACTAGAAAATTAGTCCTTTAGAAGTAATGCACCGACGATAAAAAGAAGTGTCAAATAAGTGATCATGCTTAGCATAAGAGAGATGTAATGCCCTGGTAATGAACCTCCGAAGAGATTAAACCATTTAGCATAAGAGGTCTCTTTCCTATGCCTTGAGCGATAATCTTTTGTTTGATACAACTCTTTATCAAAAGAAACAAAGAAATGGGGGAGGTTGCATATTATGAATGAAAGGTAGGTGATTGCAATGACATGAATATGTATATGAAAGCTATAAAAAATGAAAGAAAAGACTATTAACTCAAATGGATTGGAAGTTATGGCCTATACACCAAATCCATGAGGACTTACAACAACACAAGTGTAATATTCAAAGCGTAAATTAAATAAACACTTAAAACAACCCCTAAACTCCGAAAAATAGTGGCTAAAACAAAAAGAAACAAAGTGGAAAAAAGGCAAAGCCATAAGCTATGGAACTAGGCTTAAGGAAGGGTGGCTAACCCCTCCTCTTTTTGTGACTTTAAATCATATTTTTAAGCTTAAAATAGCTCTAAAATTAGTATGAAAATACAAGAAAAAGAGGGAGAAAAGATTGTTAAAAAGTTCAAAGATTACCCCTTTAAAGAGAGGAAGAGCTTCTAAGTTAACAAACCACAAGCTTAATACTCTCTAATGGTTAAAATTATGTTCAAGAATCTCAGCAAAAGGCTCAACTTCAAGCTTAGAGGTGTATGTATATTGCAAGAGAGGATGGAAGTGTGTTGGACAAGTTATAGCTCTTGGAGAAATTTTCTAATCCCTAACCATAAATGAGGGCCTTGTATTTATAAAAAAAGAATAGGTTCTCATGTCAGAAATATCTGTAAAGAGATAGCTAGTGCAAGGCATGAACGTGGAGACAAATGGCTGCTGTCAAAATATCTGCTATGCTGAACATGGCCAGCTGGCCATGAAGAGGTACGGTCGGCCACTTGTTGGCCAACTCTTCTCTAAGTGGTTAGACTAGAAAAAAATAAGGTTTTGGTCCAAAGGCGGTGTAAGGTTTAAGTTTTAAAGCTTGAAATCAAATCATTTTGCTGAAGTTTCGAACGATTGCATAGCGTAACATTTCATCATTAAGTATTCAGTACGAGGCACCCAAGTCTTAAGGGTGGTCAAAATGGGGTGTCTACAGTAAGTTGAAGATTCAACTCCAAGAACTCTTAAACAATGGCTTCATTCGCCCTAGTACATCACTTGAGAGAGCGTTGGCACTCTTTATAAACAAAAAGGATGGATCGTTGCGGTTATGCATTGATTATCGCAAGTTGAATCGAGTTACCATTAAGAACAAATAGCCTCTACCGAAAATAGAAGATTTGTTTGACCAACTTAGGGGGTCTCGTTGTTTTTTGAAGATAGACTTGAGATCAGGGTACCATCGGTTGAGAGTCCGAGAGGAGGACATCCAAAAAATGGCCTTTTGCACGCATTATGGCCACTATGAATTCCTTGTAATGCCTTTTGGTTTGACCAACACTCATGCTTCCTTTATGAACTTAATGAACCAAATTTTCTGTAAGTTCTTAGACCGCTTTGTGGTCGTCTTTGTGGACGACATCTTGATTTATTCAACCTCTGAGGAGAAACATGAGGAACACTTGCATATAGTGCTTGACTTGCTTAGTGTGCACCAATTATATGCTAAATTTAAGAAATACGAGTTTTGGTTGACCGAAGTAAAATTGTTGGGGCCTGTTATGTCGAGAGAATGAGTAACTATAGACTTTTCTAAGATAGATGTCGTTCAAGATTGGGAACAACATAAAAATGTTTTTGAAATCCGAAGTTTCTTGGGGTTAGCCGAGTATTATCGTCGTTTTGTAAGGGACTTCTCTAGACTAGCCGCACCATTGACCAAGTTGACAAGGAAGGATATCAAATTCGTATGGAACGAGACTTGTGAGAAGTCATTCCAAGAACTTAACACTAGGTTTACCACCGCATCGGTTTTGATAATTCCGGAAAGAGGTTTGGGTTATACTGTATATTGTGATGCATCTCGGGGATGGACTTGGTTGTGTATTGATGCAAGAAGGGAAGGTTGTAGCCTATGGTTCATGACAATTGAAAACTCATGAGAAGAATACCCCACCCATGATTTAGTGATGGTAATTTTTGCTTTGAAGATTTGGAGGCATTATTTGTATGGTGAGAAGTTTGATGTTTTCTCCAATCTTAAGAGTAAAAAATATTTGTTTTCCTAAAAAGACTTGAATTTACGCCAACGGAAATGGATAGAATTTATGAAGGATTATGACTTCGAATCACAATATCATCCAGGAAAGGCCAATGTAGTGGCCGATGCCTTGAGTGTGAAATCCGTGAATAGTTTGGCAAGTGTAGCCTTTCGAGAATAGGATATGCTAGGCGATATTAGTGAGTTTGATTTGCAATTGAGTAAGTCTAGTATGGGTGCTACCTTGTTTACCTTGATTGCTCAACCTACCTTAATTAGTAGAGTGGCACAACAGGGTGACCGTCAGGTGGAGACAATCCGTGATAGGATCTCCAACGGGAAGGAAGATAAGGGTTTAAACATACACTCAAATTTGAGTGTGAAATATCTAGATTGTTTGTTTGTGTCGAAATCTTGTAGAGAGGAGGTTCTCTGAGATTTTCACCACTCATGCCTTGCGGTACATCTAGGAGGCATAAAAATGTATCATGATCTTAATCGCCAGTTTTAGTGGAGAGGTATGAAGTGGGATATCACTTTATTTGTTTCAAAATGCCGTATTTATCAACAAGTGAAGGCCGAGCACCAAAAGCCAGCGAGTTTGCTACAACCCTTACCAATAGCAGAATGGAAATGAGAGCATGTTACCATGGATTTTGTAGTTGGTCTTCCTAGAACACAATGGGGAATGATGTCGTTTGGATGATTGTTGATAGGTTGACTAAGTCTACACACTTCATTCCGATGCGCATCGGTGACTCAATTGAGCATTTGGCAGAGTTGTACATTATAGAGATAGTTTGACTTCATGGGGTCCTTGTGACCATTGTCTTAGATAGAGATCCTTGTTTTACTGCCCAGCTGTGACAAAGCCTTCAAGCGGCGTTGGGAACTAAGTTTATGTTTAGCACCGCTTATCACCCTCAAACTGATGGGCAGTCAGACCATACCATTCAAATTTTGGAGGACATACTTAGAGCTTGTGTCCTTGATTTCAAGGGGTCTTAGGAGAGGCACCTACCGTTAATTGAGTTCGCCTGTAACAATAGTTATCAGGCTAGTATTAGGATGGCACCGTTTGAGGCCTTGTATGGCCGACCATGTAGATCACCAGTTTGTTGGGCCAAGGTGGGTGATGCACCAATGTTGGGCCCAGAGATTGTTAGAGACACAACCGAGAAAGTTGCTCTCATTGGAAAGAGGTTAGCTCTAGCTCAAAGCTGACAGAAGAGTTTTGCCGATAAGAGGAGACGACCTCTATCTTTCAGGGTTGGTGACCATGTGTTTCTTAAAATCTCATCGAGGCGGGGTTTGATGAGATTTGGCAAGAGTGATAAGTTGTCTCCAAGATTTATTGGACCTTTTGAGATTTTAGATCAAATTGGAGAAGTGGCATACCATTTAGCCTTACCGCCACAACTTTCTAGGGTTCACAACATATTTCATGTATCTATTAGAAAGTATGAAACCGAGCCTTCACATATACTTGATTGGGTTGATTTGGAAGTAGATGAGGATGCCTCATACGAGGAGCGAATGGTTCAAATCTTAGGTGCCTGAGAACAAGTGTTGAGGGGCAAGACCATACCATTAGTGAAGGTGTTGTGGAGGCACTATGGGGTGGGGGAAGCAACTTGGGAATGGAACGCAGAAGTCCACTCCAAGTATCTAGATTTGTTTGAGAACGCCTAGTTTATTCGAGATTGTAATTTCTTTTGTGTTTGAGAATAAATAGTTGAAACTGTAAACCACTTATTGTTATAATTATTATTGTCTTTTGAGCATGAGAACTATTGTAGGATTGTTACAATTGTTGTTAAACTCGTGCTTATGATTATCATATTTGTGGTTGATAATGATTGTAAAATGATGATGCTGTTGAAATTGAGATCTCTATGTTATAATTGAATTGTTGCCATTGTGGATTCTTTTGTCCTTAGTGTGGTTGTTACCACTCGGAGCCTTGTTGTATTTTGTTCTTGTTCTTAGGACGTGTTGATGGGAGGTGTAACCCAAATTTTGGAGGCAAAATTTCCTAAAAAGGGGAGATTGTGATGCCCTGGGTTTCGGGCTTGAATAGTATTGTCTAATGGAGTAATATGTACTTTTTTCAATGTTTTGTTCATTGCCTTGAGTCATTGAAAATTTGTTCTACTCTTACTTAACCTCTCATGACTTTTCCAGATTATAAACTTTGAGTTTTGGGCATTGGAACTTGCCTTGGTTTGCGAAATCACCTTCTGAATTTTTAAGCAAAAACCGCTCGTGTGGAATTAAAAATCGCTCAAGTGGATCCTCACAAGGTTTTTCAACATTTTCAGATTTTTCTGGGCAGAAAACCGCTCAAGTGGATTTTGGGTGGATTTTTGGGTAGCTCTATGAAGCAATCTGCCCATGAAAAGAAAATTTTCAGCTCGTGCTAATTAGGAATTCCGCTCGTACGGAATTCAAACCGCTCAAGTAGATTTCGACACGTTTGTCTCGACTTTTGTGCTCTTTTCCTCCAAACTGAAGCCAAAAGGTTATTTTGACCACTTTTTCAGCTCTCTCTCTCTCTTTATATATATATATATATATATATTCATATTTGCTCTCATTTCTCTCTACAAACCCACCAAATTTTAATCTTCTCTCTAAGATTTATCAAGATCTACCAAAAATTTGAGAGGGCTTTTTACACCAAATCACAAAGGGGGCGGCAAGGGCTACGTTCTCATTAATCGACTCCAGTTTTTCTCAGCATCCATTTTTAGGGTTTTTCATCATCTTTCTCTCCAAAGCTTGAGGTAAGGATTCTCTTAGAGTTATATATACATTTTTGCAAGTTTATGTTGATTTTGGAGCTTCTTCGTGTAGTATTGAACCTTGATTTTGGCTATTGAGTTCTTGATGATCTTAAAAGTGGGTTTTCCTCAATGTTTTCTAAAAATTTTTTAGGGTATGAACTATATTGCTAATGGGGGAGTTGCCTTGGGAAAATCCTTTCAAAAATGAGAAAAAAACCTAGTTTTGTGAAAACCCTAGAAATTGGGGATTTATTTTGGAAAAATGATAAGATATTATGAAATCTTTGGTTGTCTAGTATCATGATGTATATGTGATTGGGATATTCCTATGATTGTGTGTAAGGAGGAAGTTCCATGGAAAGAAAATGAGAAATGGTTAAATTGAAACTTGTTGTATAGCGCATTATTGGTTGGTCTTGAAATGACCAAATGGAAAATAGATATTTACTTGTAGAGAATACATGAATGTTGAGGTTGTTAAGTCACCCTTTAAAGTTATATTATGATGGTTAATTTATGAAAAATACTTGAAGGTTAATATTGTATTACTTTATCTCTTATAATGTATTATGATATTGCATTGATAAGAGATGTGGAATTTGATCACAATAGAGGATTGTGTGGATGAGTTGAGAATTTTTAAGGCATTGATATAGAAATATGTAGCATTGGCATTGTTGAAATGTTTAAATGGAACCATATTATTGCATTGGGCATTTGCATATTTATTCTATTTGTCATTGACATAATTGATTTTGAATATTACTTGAGAAAAGTTATTGTTTTGAGAAAGGAAATTGTTTATGAAACAAGATCATATTGATTTGTTTTGGGGTAAATACGTTGGTAAATCCAGATAGAGGGCGTAGTTGGTATTGGTTAAGTTGGCCTAAGTGTCTATGGTGAAAGACCGAAAACACACGTGGTGAGGATGGGTAGTGCTTGTTATGCCTACTTGTAGACACTAACCTAGGGATTACCTGAGTCATATTTATCGCCCCGTTGAATTACATTAAAATTATTAAATTGTTAAATTCTCAAGATTGCATTGTGCCCAAAGTTTTCAAAAGATAAAGAGATATGTTTTTTAGCATGGTTTGGCATATGAATTCATTCCATTAGATTGTATAAAATGTATATACTTTGTTAAGATTTTCTTACTGGACTTTGTGCTCACTCCTATGGGATTTTGTACAGGAAAGGATGTGGTAATCCCGCCAAGTTAGAGGCGTGGTGATATGTTTTGAGAGCACAAGGCTCTTTTCTTTTGTTGTAATTATTTTTAACAAGCCAAGAGCATATTGTGTATGGATTTGAAACCACTTTTGTATAACCAGGCTTAAGCCTTAGAATTTGTAACCCTTGAGGGCATTCATTTGTACTTCATATGCTATAGATTCATATACTATAGATGTTGAATGTATATTTGTATGTGGAATACCTTTTGTAAATCTCTTAATGATCAATGAATACAAATATTGGAGATTTGTATAGATGATGTTAATTTTGAAAACTTACTTATGCTTACATTTACCAATGAGAGTTATTGAATCTGTATTGTGTAAATTTTTGGGGTGTGACATATATTAACATCACATACATATGTTATTATTTATAAATACATATAGATACATACATATGTTCAACATTACACGTAGATACTCAAGACAAAAGGTTCAAAAAGAGATTATGAAAGGAAGAGATATTCAAACATTTATTTATATGTAAATATACCAATTCTCAATAATAGAAAAGAGACAAATATATGAATAAGTATAAAATTAACCTCTTCTAAAATTCTATGATTTTTAATTTTACTTTATATTTTTTATTAGTATTATTTGAAAAGGTTGAGAGGGAGGCAAATATATGGTATATGTTAATGATTTTCTATATTAGTGGGATATTTGAATTTTGAATTTCAAATTTAAAGGAAAATTATAATTTTTTTTTTAGTTGGGTTAACCAATAGAAAGTTTTTTAATTATTTAAAAATACATATTTCTTAAAAATTCATGTTGAGAACTTGGAGTTTCCACAAGACTTCTCATTAGAAACTCCATTTTCCATAATATATATATATATATATATAGATGAGAGTTTTAGAGGCACCAAACTTTTTCATTAGTGAAAATGTTGTTACAAAAATTAAGAGATCAATTTCAGTCGTCATGAAAATTGAAAAAACTACTTTTAGTGACAAAATTTTAAAAATATAGTTAATAAATGTAATTTTAAGAATAATAATTTTGTGCTAAAAAGTTTTTTTTTTTTAGGTGAAAATTTTAATTTAAAAAATATAATAATTTATTATACTTAATGTCTAATTACAATAATGATATTTTTTACAATTAAAATATTTTAAAATACATTGGTCCTTAAATTTTTATCTCCAAATTACATTAATTGCTAAATGACATTTATAATTGCATTAATTATTATAAAATAATAATAATAATCACCCCCTACTTTAATTCTTTGTCTTTTAGCATGCAAATATCACTGCCCTTGTAAAAAAAATAAAAAAATCTAAAACTTATCCATTTAATATTTAAAAAAACAAAAAAGCACTGGCGTAATCTTAACTTTTTGAGATATACTTTTCTGTCCCTCCTTTATTTTTGCCCTTTTTTCATATCTTTATCACTGAATCTACCACCACCATTGTTGCCACTGTGCCACACATGCTAGCAAGTATCAAAGCCAAAGCCTTGCACGGATTAGAACTCTTAGGGTTGGTTTGGGGTGTCCTAAAAAAGTGCACTTTTTGTCTTTTTACGAAAAGATGTGCAGAAAAATAGAGAGGTGATGTGATGGAAAAAAGATAAAAAGATAAAAAGATGGATTATATAGGTTATGCCAAACAAGGCCTAAGTTACCTTGTGGACCACGCGGATTACTTTGCATATTTGGCTGTACATTCATCATCAATTACAACGTGAAATATGTGGGAATGACAATATTGTTCATTTAATCCTTTTCAATTATTTTTATTAGCATTTTTTTTTAAGGTTACTTACGTGTAAATTTTAATAAATAGACTTCTTATCTAATAGGTTTTATGTGAAAATTTTATTATAAAAAAAGTCACTAATTGTAAGTTTTAACGACAATGTATAAAAATCATGACAAAAAAAGTTACTAATTGTCAATTTTTAGCGACATATATAAAAAAATTGTCACAAAAATTATTTTTAACGACAATTTTATCAAGACTTATTTTTAATAGGACTTGATGAGAATTAAATCCAACTATTATAACCTATTGATAATTTACTTTTTTTTTTTTTTATTGGTGATAAAAATATACAAAACATTATGTTTACACATATCAATAAAGTATAGCCAAGTACTGCAAACATTACAGCTAAAATTTTACGATTCCAACTAAGTTGGCGTCAAAAAAACAAAGTAAATCATCTATTCACATCAGACAAATTGGCGAGAGAATCAAATAACAAGAAGAAGCAACCTCAATAGTAACAATACATAATTATTCTTTGTCTTCAGATGAAGAAGTGATAGGAAGAGAGCTTTTATTTTTGTTTTTTTTTTTAAATTTTTTAACGAATGCAATAAAAGTATTAATTAAAATAAGAACAATCATGCGGTTATATTTGTAGATTTTTGTAGAGGAAGTCTGGGTTCAAGCTTATGAAGAAATGCCGTCGGTTGTGTGATACTAATCTAATATCCTACCGAGTGGGAAAAAAAAAAAAGTTAACATTTTTACAGGGTAAGTTATATTAATCTTCTTTAAAATTCAATAAATAAAATAAAATAAAATAAACACATTGATTCTCATAAGTTTGTAGTATAATTGCACCGCACTCTCTTAATATTTTTATTCATAATATTTTACTCTATAATATTCATAATATTTTACTCTATTTTCATCAATTATTAGCTTTGTTTGATTTTGCATTCTAAATGGGAGGCTAATGTAACTCTGTTAAATTTGTAAAATTTATTGTATTTTTTTTCAAATTTCAAGGTCCCCCCCCCCCAAAAAAAAAAAACAAAATAATTTTACCAAATTTAAAATATTTTTGAAAAATTTCACTGATTTTCAAATTATATTTCCCTCTAATTTCAACACAAACCAGTGTCCCAGACACTAGTTATTATTTAGGTGTTATTTGGCAATGACTTTTTGACTAATACACAAAAGACAAAATAGATTAAATAAGTCAGTAAGATAAAATATCATATCTAAATCATAATCATTTTACTTTTTCTCTCATAAAAATCAAAAAAATCATATTTTAAGAAGTAGGTTAAAAGTTAATTTTTTGATTTTTTTAATTTTTTTTCAAAATACGTGTAAAAAATAGAGAGTTAATATGACTCAAAAAAGTCAAAAAAAACTAATTTTTAGTTTTTAACCCAATTGTCAAAGTAAACTTTTAGACCCAAACTAAAATAGTCAAAAAAATCAACTATCAAACGGCAACTTAGAGTGGGATCCTCTTTAATAACTCATTGGTAATTTAAAAGTTCAAAAAAATAATTATTAGATGATGTAGGAGTAATTTAAGCTAAGTTTGGTATCATAAAAAAAATTTAAAAAGTCAAAAAGTCACTAAAAAAGTAAAAAAAATTCATACTATTTATCTTTTTTGGCCAAAAATCTGTCAATTGCAAAAAAAAAAAAACAAAAATAAAACAGCGCTGCAGAAACTGTGTAGCCACACATTCCAACAAAATTTTTAACGTGGCACACTTATAGCCACACATGCCATATAAAATAAAATTAAAAAAAAAAATTGAAAAGTGACAAAAAGTGCACTACGCAGTGTCAGCGAGGATAATTTCGTAATTTTACAATTTTATACAATATTTTAATACACATTTTTTCATAAAAAGTCAAAAAGTTAATCCAAACATTCATATTTTTTCTCTACTTTTTAGTCCAAAAAGACAAAAAGTTTACTTATTTAAAACACCACAAACAACCCCTTAATCTTATAATGATTCTATTTTAAAATTTTAACCCACTATTATAAGCTCTAACTATGGAGAAGTAAGCTATCTCTTGAGTTAGACTTTAGAAAAAGCATCATAGGTCATTCTTGATAGTTGTTATAGTATGATCACTCAATCATATAAAGGTAATAGATTTGTACATAAATAAAAATTTAAACTCATATTCCAAACACGAAGTACAATTCACTTACACCTGAAAGGTTATTCTACCAACCTTAGAACATCTACAATGGTTTGTTATTTGAGCTACTATTGCTATAATTTGACAACTTAAGATAAAGTGGTGTTAAAATGGTGCCATATAATTTGACATAAGTTTTGGAAACTGCTATATGTCCAAACTCAGTCAAAACCTCTCTCTTTTCATTTTTTGTTTATATTTTAGACGATTTCAACAACAGCAATGCTATGTACACAAATGACCAAATACAGAACCAAACACAAAATGACCGACCGAACGACTATCCAGACGACCAGAGACTCTACAAAGTTGGTTGACATTTGTCAAAATGACATATAACTATTAGAACATTATTGCTAGAATTTGAGCAATTTACTATGTTTATTGTCAAATTATAATAATGACAATTCTATTATAACATTTGCTATTAAAAATGCTATCATGTGCTATTAAAAATGCTATCATGTGTTAGCCCTAAGAACAACTGAGACCCAAAGGCTTATCCAACCCGTACTTTTAAGAGTGAATAATTATATGGTAGCATAGCATAATCTTAATTATAGAAAAATATTTATCTTCGGGACAAATTGACGTGGTATCTTAACTTAAGGATTGTTTGTAACGACTTAAATAAGTACACATTTTTATTTTTTATAAAAACATATATAAAAAAATAAAAAAATGATGTAACTTAAAAAGATAAAAAAAAAATTTAAAAAATACATTTTTATAATGCATCCCAAATAAAGCTTTAATTTATATTAATTAAAAGACCAGTCTCGTCTTTTTTTGCCTAACAACTAAATAAATATCATATATAAATAATGTTAATATTTAAAAAATATCAAATAATTTCTCACCTAGGACTCGTTTAATATGAAACTTTTTTTAAGATTGGAGGTTAATTTTTAGTCATAAAAAAATAAAGTAATCTAAAAAATTAATAAGATAAAATATTTTATATTTAAATTATAATAATTTTATTTTTTTGCATAAAAATTTAAATAATTTAAAATTTTAATCCAAATAAATTTTTTAATCTCATACTTAAAAAAATCAATTTACTTTTCAAACCAAGCGTTACTATTTGACTTTATTTGGTTGCTACGCTATCTACATCATAAAGTAGGATAATCCAAATCAATTCATTGGCTTTGTGTCCTATACTATCCTGTCATATCATGGTAAAGTGTATGGTTCCTTAAGTTCAAAGTTTCAAAGGACTGATGTTTTTACCAATTAAACTAATCCATTGTTTTGTCAATATTATACAAATAAAAATATATATTTATATATATAAAAATTTATACAGAATAATATAAATATTTTTTGATTTTATTATCTTATGAATAAAATATTCACTAAATTTATTATGAATTATAAAAATATTATTAACAAATTATTTAAATGACAAATTCTATTTAAATTTTATTTTAAAATATTTTTTCCACGTTAAAAAGGACCCTGCCATGTTGAAGAGGGCTCACATAAAAGTACCCTACAACTGGCTAGGTCATGCCCTAGACGATGTAGGTCTATAAGAGCCACAACATATATCTAGTAATGTTAAAAATATTAATGTTAAAAATATTAAATTTTTTATTAAATAAATGATTAAGGGTTGGTTTGGAATATTCTAAAAAAATATATTTTTTGGCTTATTGGCTTATATGAGTTGGGTTTAGGTTGGATTTGATGTGATGTATTAAAAATGTGATGTGATTTAAATAAGATAATGTGACTTAAATAAGATAGTAATTTTTTAACTTTTGATATTATTTAATAGATGCCAAACTTGACCTAAATATCTCGTATGAATATGAACGTAACATTTTTCATCTAACCACCAGTTTGTCTATTAGGATTTATTTGGAATGTAGGTTAATTTTTTGATTTTTTTAACTTGAGCCTAAAAAGTTTTATTTGGAATGAATTTTTTTGATTTTTTTAATTTTTGTGAGAAAAAAAATAAAAATAATTATAATTTGAATATGATATTTTATCTTGTTTGACTAAAAAACTTAGACTGTATTTGGAAGGATTTTGAAACTTTAGTTATGGCATTGATTTGCAGCTTTCAAAAATTAATTTCACTCATTTTTAAAAATTTGGTCGAAGGCGAGAAAATTTGAGCTAACTGGTCGTCCCACCGAACGTCCCACCAATCGTCCGGCCGGTTAACTGGAATAGTACAAAATTTTATTTTTTTTTGACACATGTTGATTTTTATATATTCAATAAAAACTATTTTTCAAATTTTTAAAAAAAATTTATGAGCTTTAATAGAATTTTGAGTAATATGTTTAGTCATGAGTTGTAAATTTTTGTGTCAAATATCATATGTCACATCAAAAATTCTCTACTCAATTCAAAACTCTTTTTAAAACTCATTCACCAAACAAATTTTCACACTCAAATCATAATTCCAAAACTCACAAACTTAAAATACAACTCTTATTCTCAAATCATATTTAGAAAACTCTACCAAACGCTACTTTATTTTATTTTATTTATTTTTTATTTTTATTTTTTATTAAATAGTCCCAATTTCATGTGGGTTTGTCAACTGAAAAACTGAAAACCACCATGTCCACAGTGATACAGGTGACTGGAATCCCTCTAGCAGTGGAGCAATGTAAATACTGTCTTACATCTCCACAAAAGTTTTTCTACAAAAATATCTCTCCACCGATACGCAAAACATAAATAAAGAAATAAAATCAAATAGTGAAAATATATATAATATATAATTTAAAAATAAATATTAATTTATATATTTTTAATGCTCATGTGTCTTCTCCAATCAAGTTCGGATCTGTTCAAAGTCAAGTTCAATTACTAAAATAAATCTAAAAATTAAACTTAAATAAAGGAGTTCAAAGTCAGTTCAATTACTAAAATAAATCTAAAAATTAAACTTAAATAAAGGAGTTCAAACATATTTTAAATTAGGCGAACTCAAATTATTAATGAACAATTTAATTAGTTTAATCTATTCAAAGTCAGTTCAATTACTAAATAAATCTAAAAATTAAACTTAAGCTTCGTTTGGGAACAGACTAATTTAGTAACTTTTTGGCTATTTGACTAAAATATGAGCTAAAAAAAACTAGTATGTTTGAGGTGACTTTTTAACTTTTTACGAAAAGATGTGCAAAAAATAAAGAGAAAAGACACAATCTTTGACTTTTTAATATGAATTGTTGGCTTTTTAATTTTTTTAGTGACTTTTTAATTTTTTGACTAAAAAAGTCACTTGCCAAACGAGGCCTTAAATAAAAGAGTTCAAACATATTCTAAATTAGACGAACTCAAATTATTAATGAACAATTTGGTTTGGGGTGACCTATATAATTCATCTTTTTATCTTTTTTCTATCACATCACTTCTCTACTTTTCTGCACATTTTTTCGTAAAAAGACAAAAAATACACTTTTTTAGGAGACCGCAAACCAAAGTTTACTTTCCAATGTGATTGTGGTATATAAAAGGAAAGTAGCCGTGCTACAAACCCCCACTGGGGGTCGATCCCCAATGACGTGGCACTGCGTGATTCGCCGAAATTCTAAAAAAAAAGAACAAATTTTTTTTTTTGCCCAATCATCTCCTGACACGCATGACCCCCCAGTGACCCCCACTGGGGGTCTTAGGCATTTCTGAAAAGGAAAGGTGGGGTCTATTAAATTAGAGCAATGATAGAGAACCCTTTTTCGGAGGACCCCACAACCCCCATAGTGATCCATATCATTCATGATGTGAACCCCACACATATATAAGTGGACCCCACACATCATGAATGGTGTGAATCATTATGGAAGTTGTGGGGATCTTCCAAAAAAGGGTCTCACTCATTTTTCTAAATTAGAAGTTTGCCTATTTTTTACTCAGCTTTGAATTGAACCGGTCAAGTTCTAGTGTGTGGGTGTATTCATAGGTTTAGATTGGATCAGTTCGATTATGTTTGGTAATTGACTAAAATAGTTAAAATATTAAAAAGTTGTTACAATAAATTAATTTTTTAATTATATATATATATTTTTTTATAAAAAAATTATTAAGAATACAATTTTCAAATGAATTCTCATTATGTGGACTAGGTCGGTCCATCAAATTAGCCTATAGATGATAATAATATCAAAAAAATTAGTATATAATTTTGATTACAATAATATCATTGTCAGTAAAATATACACATACATATGCGGTGTTCTGAAAAGTTGGTAAAAAATTAATTTTTGACTTTTTACTAAGTTTTTTAGCTTTTTGAAAAGTGATTTGAAAAGTTGATAAAAAGCTGGCTTTTTACTTTTTAGTTTAATATTTGTTTATGGAGTCAAATCAAATTAAAATAACCAAAATACCTTTACCCAACATAAGAAATTTATTTTTTTATCATAGGCCCCAATTTGTAATTTCACACTTACGTTTTTATAACTTCCCAAATCAATTTTATTGCGTTTTTGGCCACTTGCATTTTTGAAAAATGATTAAAAACGTGACTTTTTTCCAAAGTTCCCAAAACGGCAAATATATATAATTGGATTAGTTACATTTTTTCTTTTTAAAATATAATTTTTTTATAATTATCAATCAATCATTTTATTTGTACATTATTTATAAAATAAGTTTTTATATATTTTTTCATAGTTTAATATATACATACAGATGGTGGGTGGTACCCGCCACACGCACCCTCCTAATTCCAATCTTAACTGAGGAATGTTTAAAAATTGACTAAAATAATTAAAAGGGCAAAAATTAATATAAAAAATTAATTTATTCTTTTTATTTTTATATATTTTTCATAAAATATTTAAAAAATCAATTATCTTACAACTCTTGGTCCCCCTCTTCTCAAATATCCTTAGGCTTTCTCCCCCAACAACCACAATGTACAATCCACCCTATTTGTTTATAGAAATGCTACAAATTAAAAATATATATATTCAAAAAATATTTAGAATTTCTAATATATAGTCAAAATTTACTTAAGAAGTGATCCAC
This sequence comes from Camellia lanceoleosa, assembly GCA_025200525.1. NCBI lineage: Eukaryota > Viridiplantae > Streptophyta > Magnoliopsida > Ericales > Theaceae > Camellia > Camellia lanceoleosa. The sequence continues at coordinate 170,704,593 of CM045762.1, forward strand.
AACAATAATTTTAAATATACATCATTAATCAATTAATTTGAATAAATTTCTGAAATATTTTCTAATACCATAGGGTCATGTTTGTTTAGGCAGACTAAATTAGGTTGGATTAACATTTTCATGATTAATAGTCCTAAGACTACGAATCCATTTAGATTGTGTATTCTATTCTATGTTTGGATTGAATTACGATTATAAGGAAGGATTGACAAAATATTATCAAATCTGATGTTTGTTTCCAATGCTAGGTATCATGAAAAATAGTTCATGAAAATGATCATGAAATATTTTTGACTCTTAGATTAGATATACAATAAGTTACAAAGTGTAATACAAGGATGGAGATTCGTTCATGATCATTTTCATGAAGAATTTTTCATGATGCCCAACATTTTCCTTGACTATAATACCTCTATTATGGTTATTTGATAAGTTAGTGTAGATTTTAACTTAGTCTCACAATTTATATCCCACTTCTTATGTAAAATTAAATAATCCATCATATATGAAATACCATATACGAATAGATTATTAGTCTGAATTTTAATTTTTTAATCAAATAACAAATTAATAATTTTATTAAATTATTAGTCAAATTCCAAACACATATTCATCTAAACAAAGATGCCCTAAATGTACTGATTTGTTTATCCCTCTCGTACGAAGAAAACAAATCCAAAACTCCAGCCAAAACAAACATAGCCCGTCATTATTGTGTCATGCATTCGCATCACATAAAATGATTTATTTAGCTTCCATTTGGGAAGATGGGTTAGGTTTGGTTTAGGATTATTTTAGGTATAAAAAGATAAATTTTTCAGTTTAATGAGATAAGATATCACATTTAATTCATAATTATTGTATTTTTTCTCTCACAAAAAAATCAAAAAAATCTTTCCAAAACAAGTCTTTTTAGCCTCAAGCTAAAAAAGTTAAAAAGTTAAAAAGTTAAAAAGTCAAAAAATCAACTCACTTCCCAGACGAATCCTACGAGATAACAAATCTCACTAGCCAAATGTAATAAATAATCAACCGTGATTGGGATCTCGAATCAAGCTCCCGAATCCCGAATCCTTTTTTTTTTTTTTTACGAAGAAGACGAGGAGGGCGGGGAGGGAGGAGGAGGAGGAGGAGGGGACTGGAGGCATATTCATTGGGGAGGAGGAGGCGGAGGCGAGGCCGGTGGTCGGAGGCCTGACGATCGACATGCTGGCTACGACTCTGACAAGAACGATCCGGAGTCACGACGGTCATGGCGGCAGGCGGATCAGGCGCCTCTCTCCTCTCTTTCTCCCTCTCCTCTCTCTCTCTCTCTCCCTCTCTCTCTCTCTCTCTCTCTCTCTCATAACCTAAGAAGAAAAAAAAAAAAATTGGTGAAACGACGCGTGCTTCACGGATTAGGGATCGGGGCCAAAATTTTTGAGCTACAAATCTTTTTTCATAAATAATTTAGTATTTTTTATATGAATACAATGCATATGTTTGGGAAGTGGGTTTTGAAACTTTTTTTTGGCTAAAATAATTACAAAAATCAAAATAAGTTTTTTATCTAAATAAGACAAAATATTACATCCAATTCATAATCATTACATTCTTTCTCTCACCAAAAAATCAAAAAAGTCAAAAAAGTTAAAAACCCTTCCCAAATCAGACTTTTTAGTTCTAGGCTAAAATAGTCAAAAAAGTTAAAAAGTCAACTCACTTTCCAAACGGCCAATAAGGTTAATTATGGTTGTATAATAATTTATTATTAGATGATGATATTATATATTAATAATGATGTAATATCCAAAGGATGTAACTAGAAATTTAAGACAAGAGGGGCACATATTACTCACATTATTGAAAGGAGAGAAAAAATTCACAATAAACAACAACAAAATACTATTGAATTTATACAATGTTTTTGGTCCGTTGTTGAGATTCAATATTATAGCTTAGAAATCCACAATCAACAACTCAATTGAATTTATGATTAACAAATTTAACACTATCAACTCAACAAAAAAATCTCACAATGGAGAAAATAATAAACTAAATAAATTTCATTATAAGAATGAAATGTTCACTTAATTTATTAATATTTCAGTTTAGAGTGTAAAAGACTGGGAAAAAAAATAATAGAGCACTTTTAAAAATTTTAAAATATTAAAAAAAATTACATGATTTAAGGAAGGGGCACTAATCAGCTTGTTTGGTTTGGTTTTTTAGGATTCACTTTTTAGAAAATTAAGGCTCTGTTTGGTTGTGATTTTGAATCAGTTTTCTACCCATGTTTTTCAGTATGATGTTTGGTTGCTCTTAATCGATTTTCACGCTCTGCGAAGAGAGAGCTCTCTTTCTGGCCGTTGTTGGTGCATTGATTGCAAATGTTGTCTGCCAAATTCCACTTCCCATGGGTCTCTGGTGGAAGTTCATGGGGACATCCACTTGGATGTCCTCCCGTACATGTAATTTTGTTTTTTTTTTGTTTTTTTTTTTACAATTGACTTATATAATAAAAAATATTTTCTCAAATTTTAAATTTTTATGTGTTTTAAAATAATTTTGAATTGTATGTTTAGTTATGAGTTGTAAATTTTGTATCACATATCAAATGTCACATCAACAATTCCCCACTCAAATCAAACTCTTTTCCAAAACTACTTTCAAAACTCTTTACCAAACAAATTTTCTACACTCAAATCATAATTCCACAACACACAAACTCAAAATATAATTCATACTCTCAAATCACATTTACAAAACACAAACCAAACGCAGCTAAATTTTTTTTATTTTTGTATTTTTTATTTTCACTAAATTTTTAATATTCTAAACAATTTTTTTATTTTTAGATACACTTAACATAAATACACTTAAAAGCATAATATTTATGAAAAAAATCTTTAAAAATTTCACTAAATATCAAAAATATAAAAATAATAATAATATGAGAATTTGGTATATTTTTCATATTTCTGTGTATTTAATATTTTTTAAAATATTTTTTTACAAATATTTTATTTTTTAGAAATATCTAAATAAGGTGCATCCAAAAAAAAGTAAAAAAATTATTTAAAATTTTAAAAATATTCACTAAAACAAATATATATATATATATATATATGAAAAACAAAAAATTCAATTTTTAAAAAATTAAATCCAAAAAATTAAAACCAAACACAACAATTTGAATGTTATAAAAATAATAATATAAGTATCAAAAATCCAAGAAGTCACGTGACCCCATCCTACATTTCCTCCTCCACTGGTAATATCTAAGTTACACGGACGCGGGTACGGGTGTCGGGTGCGGGTGCGTATCTAGGGGTCGGACACTTCAAAATTAAAAATTCAGGATACGTGGATATGTATCCAAATTTGGATACGGGTACGGGGATATGTTAAATAATTTAAAAAAAAATATATATATATTTATTATAGGAAGATGAGTTATATTATATAAATAACAAACAAAAATCTATGGAGATGAGTTATATTATATATATATATATTTATTTTAATATACATTAATTATTTAATTTATTTATTATATTTTTTAAACAATGTGTTCCAATTAATTTTTTTATTTTATTTTACATACATGTGTTTATTTTTTTATTAATATATATAAGTATATATTATCTTATAAATATATTATATGTTATATTATATAATAATTATTATATGATATATAATAATAATATTTATTAATATAGTTATTAACTATTAATAGTTTATTAACTCTTATTAATAATAGATAGATATTAATAGTTTATTAACTATTATTAATAATAGATAGATATAGTAGTTCAGAGAAGAAGATATATACGAATAGATGAGCAGAGTCAGGAGAAAGAAGAGAACGACAAAGAGAGGGAGAAGGAGAAAAGGCGAGGCGATCGCGATGGAGTTTCGATCGACTGAGAGATAGAGAGAGAAGATCGACGGAGAGCTTCGATCGACTGAGAAGATCGACTGAGAGCTTCGATCGACTGAGAAGATCGATCGACTGAGGGCTTCGATCGACTGAGAGATCGACTGGATGAAGCTTCACCGTGTTTTCTCTTGCTCTCTCCTCTTTCATTTCTTTTCTTTGCTTGTGAAGTGCCGTGTCCGAGTGAGAACTGGCGAATCCGACACAGATCCCACACCCATACCCGTGTCGTGTCGTGTCGACACGGGTACTTCGCCCAAAAGTGGCGAGTCCATGTAACATAGGGTAATATCACTATTGTATTGATTTTTTTTAAATGAAAAACAACAAAAACATACTATATAAATCGTTTCTTATTTCTGAACTTTTTAACAGATAAAATAAGTCAATCATATTGTATAAAAAAATTTCCTAAACCATTGATTCAATGCATTACATAAGGAAACAATATCACATAAAACTTCAAAACAATTGAATAATTACCTTTCCCCGTCAAGTTTGGATTTATTAAAGTTAAACCTTTCAACTTCATGATAAATCTAACCTATTATTAGACTAATTTTGATCATTTAAACTGTTCATTTTATATTACATAAAATCAACTAAATAACTATTCATCTTATATGACAATTTGAAAATAAAATATATACAAAAAATTAAGTTGTTTAGACATAAGCAATCATATAATTAAATTACATATATATTTGGTGATCTATTCTTAAAAATATGCATACTGTATAGATAAAAATAATCTAATTATATAACAACGGATGTTAAATAAATCCAACTTTTTACATTAATAATTTTTTCAATTGATTGTATAAAAATCAGATCTGATTGGGAAGATAGTTTGTGGCTAAAATAATCACAAAAGATAAATTAGACTATTTTAACCACAAAAGATAAAACATCACATCTAATCCATAATTATTATATTATTCTCTCACAAAAAAAGTCAAAAAAATTAAAAAGTCAAAAAACCCTACCTAAACCAAACTTTTTAGCCAAGAATAAAATAGTCAAAAAAATTAAAAAATCAAAAAGCTAACTCACTTTCCAAACCAATCCAAGATTTAAATCACCTAATTTTCAGTTCGGTTATAATGAAATTGAAAAAAGTCAAAAACCCATAAGATCAAAACAATACAAAACCAGCCCATACTCTCTCTCTCCATGTCTATGTTGAAGTCTGGTGCATTTATTGTGTTGTGGAATTGTGTGTGCATGGTCAATCAAAACCATTAAACAAGAAGGAAGCTTAATTTATTTTTGGCCATGGATCATAGTCAGTGAGTCCCCTATCAGAGATCTTCTAATGATTTCTATCCACTCCTTAATCAGCAATGGTAGAGAGTCATAATTTTTATGACTTAAATTATTTGAATTTGTCAAAATAATGTCGTTTTGAATATAAAATAATATTAAAATTGTCAAAACGATATCGTTTTGACGATTTTAAACCATTTAAGCTACAAAAATTATGACCCTCAAATATTTTTCCTCCTTAATTTGCCTCCACTTGATAGACTTTCTCATCGACAAAAGTGGTCCATGTTCCATTATTGACCTCATTCACTTAACACATTTTCTCCAATGGTACCCCAGATTGTCTGTGCAATTTTGTGAAATATCAAAAATAAAAAATAAAAAAAAGGGACTTCACATCCTTCTCTCAATCATTGAGAAAAATGAGTTAAAATTTGAAATTAATTTGGTAAAAATATCAAAAATACAAAAAATAAAATAAAAAAGGGACTTCACATCCTTCTCTCAATCATTGAGAAAATTGAGTTAAAATTTGAAATTAATTTGGTAAAAATATAAAAATTTAAAAATAAAAAAAAAAACTTATTATTTTCATATTCATATGGTTTCCATTTTTTTTTATGTTTATTTCTATCAAACTAGTTTGAATTTTTTTTTTTTAGTAATAGATTTGAAACTCAACCAAACAAAAACAACAGGAAAATTCTAGAAAAAAAATTAACCAAAATCAAATTTGTTCAAAACCCAAAAAATTATCAACACAAATCTTTGACCAAAAAAAAAAAAGAAGCTAAAATTGTAAAATTAAAAGTATAAATTGAAATCCAACTCAACTCATCACAAAATTGTGAATTTTGACAGCTTGTCTAAGATTACAAATCTATAACTTTTGTCCAAAATTATTAATTTGTAGTCTAGATTTATTCTATATATAGATCCGCATAACACTAATTCAATCTTCGTTACACAATCAAATTCTAAATAAATTTGTGACACTATGAGCAAATCAAAAATGATTTGGACCACTAAAAAAAGACCTCTAATACATCTTTAATTTGTCTTTTTTTTTTTTTTTTTTGTCTTTTACTTCATTATTCTTTTTTTTTTTTTTCTTTTTTATGATTAAATAACTCATTAGAACTGCACTGTTACCGCTCTAATTAGAGCTCCAGAACATGACCGAATGAGCAAATAGACTTGCCAATCAAAATTCTAAAACTGACTTCTGGGAAATAAATAGGCCACATGCTCTTTCTAGTCACATATATCATCATCTAGTACACCTAGTCACCGACAGAATTGAACGAAAACTTTTTTCACTATTACATTTCTACTCAAACGGATGCCTCACCCTTCTAGGAAATCAAGAATGACAGTTATAATTTTACATCTCAGTCGATACAGTTTCGGAAGGCAACTGTGCATCATGGGCAGTAGTGACTGTTGCGCAGTTAATAAAACTTTTTTTAGGTTTCATTCCCAGAATTTGAACTATTGAATTTTTAAAAGATATTGAGTAGAATATGTATACAAAAATTCAAATTAATCGGATTTCGGTATCCTTTTTATCAAGACATGTTTGTATTCATATTTATATTTAAAATTAAATTTACCATTTAAATTTTTAGATACAAATATGTCTGGATGAAAAAAATACTGATCTCCGATTAACTTTAATTTTTACATGCATATTCTACTCAATATCTTTTGAAAAGTGAACGCTTAATCATCGTAATAAAAGCAAAAAAAGGCTCTATTAACTGGTAAAGTGGCTGCACATGGCGAAAGTGCCTCCCTAATTCCCAGTTGATATGTATTGGTTAATATTTATTAATTTTATATTCTTTTAATATCGATACATTCTAGTATATTGTTAAAATATGTTAGCCCCAAGGTTATTCAAATATAAATTCTTATTGATTTTGACTATTGACAAATATTTTGAAATCATTTTATTATTCAAAGTTTTCAAAATAATGATATACAAATTGTGCTTCAAAGGTTCTAGAAGTTATTTGATTCTGGAGTGTTGTTTGTCAATGATTTTTGGCCCTTCAAAACATAAGATTAGCACTTGGATGCAAAATTCTAGTTATACTTGAAACAGGTCCAAGGGTCGACACCAGAGTAAAATTCAAAATGTCAAAGTGTTCCAGGAGCAAGAGTCGACACTAAGACAATAAGGGTCGACACTAAATTTCAAAATGCAATCTAGTAGCAAGGGTCGACACCAAAAAAAACAAGGGTGGACACTAAATTTCATAATGTAATCCAATAGTAAGGGTCGACACCCAGAATATCAAGGGTCGACACTAAATTTCATAATGTAATTTAGCAGTACGGGTCAACACTAAGAATGATAAGAGTTGACACCAAGAACACCTGGAATTAAACTCAGAGGAGAAAAGAAGAGTAAAGGGTCAACACCCAATTTGCAGAGGTCAACACCTTTAAAATCTGGGTTTCAAAAATCCAGTTGTCAAATCAGATCTGGACTGACACAGCCTTTTTCTCAGCCACTTTTCAGATTTTTGTGAAGAGTATGTCATCTTTTTTGACCCCTGAACAGATCTTTTGGTACCATATCTTCTACCATGAAGTTGACTTATGAGATTGAGCATTAAATAAAAGCTTGTGCATTTAATGAGCCTTCTCTTCCCAAGACTTGCCCACAGTTTGCCTTCTCCATACTCTGATCAAACAACAGCTAGAAGATATCTTACATGATTTGCTCCAACGGCTAGAAGATTCAAATCTCCTCTCTCCAATAACTAGAAGCCATTAACGCTATAAAAAAGAACCTCTTCTTGCTCGGAAAACACACTTCTTCAATACAACAAACCTAGAGCATTCAAGAGCAATCAAGAACTTTTAATATACTCCTTTGTACTTCCATTTTCACATCTGAGTGAGTTTTAAATTATTTGTGAGCTTACACTTTCATACCCATCTTTTGAGAGAGAATATACGTAAAAAAGGACAGTTGAACCTCTTTCTCTTGTCCCTTGTTTTCTGAGTGAAATAATTGTAAAGTGATGCATTTAGTTGAGAGGTCCTCAACAAATTGAAGTAAGTCCTTTGTAAAAATCCACAAGTTAGGTGAAACTTTATGGTGCATTGATTCTTAGTGAAGATGTAACGCCCTCATAAACAATCCATAAATCATACATTCACGACATGCTTAGACATAATAGAATGAAGCATGATTACATTTCATCACAGTTTTCATTACAAAATGTATTACATGTTGATAACAAAAGTAAATGCCCTATAGGCTTACAACTTTCCAAGTTAACACTTGGTTATAAAAAAAAGAGTACTAACTCTACACAAAATAAGCCTTTGGCTTGATATACATGTAATACAACAAAAACAACAAAAGAGTCTAACAGCCTCAAGCCTTCTAAGTCAGGTCTCGAGGTGGCATATTTCCTATACCTGAAAATATTGTCCCATATAGGGTGAGCTAACGCCCAGTAGAGATATGCTAAACATAATATGAGCAATAACTAAAACATTAGCATTTGATAAATGTTTAACTCACATAAATCAATTGTTAACCCATTTCAATTACATGACAAATGTATCCATGTTTCATTCCATTTTCTATTCAATTTCTCAATTCATAACCATAGCTCAAAACCTGGCCAAATAATTTAAATGAGATTTCGTCTCATATCAATAGTACTTCCATTTTAATTGAGATAACAACTCAAATTAAACACTTCATACTCCACAATAGATACACATAATTGTTGTATCAATCTCAAATAAAACGCTTCCGTACTTTATATATGATACACAGATTTGCTGTATCAATACCTCAATAAATACACATAATTGCTATATCGATAGAGTCCATCCCTTATCTCCTCCCAAACAATATCCAGTTTAGGAGTCCATCCCCTATCTTCCCTTAAACCGTGGAGTACATCCCCTATCTCCTTCCACACAATACAATATATATAAACACATATCATATACATAATCAATCAATACATAAATTTGATGTATTATTCCAACCGTCATATTCGATAACATATTCAATTGATTAGTTTTAGTTTACCTAATCATCATGCATTGTCTACAACAATCAAGACTATCCTCCACCGATAACCCAAAGCAGTTATTTCTAAACAGATAATAAATGCCTCAATAGATATATTATTTCAACATTTTCAAAGTGAGCGATTAATAAATCCAACTCTACCGCTCTATCTCATAATGAGCCAATTCCATTATTCCTAACTCAATTTCACGCTTTATAACAATTGTCTTTAGTTACACTAATGACCCAAATATACCCAAACATAGCATTTTCCCCATTTTCTCAATATTGACTCAAAAGTCCAAATATTATCAACAACATCAATAACCTCCTTTTTAGACCCAAAATACATATATTTGAATCAAAAGAGCAAAAACCCCTCTTTCCAATATAACACATTACAAACCCTAACTTTCCAAATCAAACCATTTATACAAAAAGCTCAACATTTAGGTTAAAGCTCATAAAAATGAGTAGGAATCCCTACCTCAAGAGATGAGACCCAATGGAGAAGATGAAGAATTTCGAGATGCTCCAAAACCAAAGATTTTTGATCAAAAGATAACCCACACCAAGATCAACACTTTTACCAAAGGCCCAAAAGTGGGAGTACACTAGGGCTAGATGATTACTTAGAGAGAAAGTGAGGTTTTAGAGAGAGAAGCTCTCCAATAGAGGTTTTGAAAAAGTAAGAGAGAGAAAGGAAATCAAAAAGTGGTCCAAAAAGTCAAAACTCAAACTGATATAAAAGTCGCCCCGCTCGAGCATGGAAACCCTCACTCGAAGCGTTGATACGACTCACGCCGAGCGTGAAAAAGCACCGACTGCTCGAGCCGATTGCACACTTATAGAAGTTTTGCGGTGCGATGATCCCCGCCGAAGGCCAAACTCCTCGCCGAACGGAGGAACAAAATCAAATGGTCACGCACAGGCGTCAAATCTCCTGCTCGAGCGTACGAAGACCTGCAGAGAGAAAATACTAGGAGATGGAAATTCACGCTCGAGCGTCAAAACGCTCGCTCGAGCGGAGAAGCAACAACAAAGGGCCCGCTCGAGTGTCAAAAGCCCCGCCGAAGGCCAAAAGCCCCGAGCGTGAAGACCAAATTTTGGGTATCAACTTTTGGTTCCAAAGCACAACCAACTTATTTCAAACCTGCCCACCACAACCCAAGATTCAAATACAAAGAGTAAGGAAAGGAAATGAAAATGAGACAACAACACAACCACTAACCAAGTCCTAATACAATATACAAAGGAGAGGAAAACCGGGATCGCTATAACCTTCCCCCCTTAAAGAATTTTGTCCCCGAAATTAAGTACAAGTTTTTCTCAATTCTCAACAATATTACAACTCACCATTCATCAACTTGACCCAATACCGCTCATCCCATCTCTTTTCAAGAAGCAAATCACTATATATAACTCAATATGCATTATAAGCATACTTTCCCTTGAGATATACCAAGTTCAAAACATATTTCACAATTCTATATCATATTCAAAATTCATGATATATTTCTATTTCTACAATACATTCAACATATGCAATGTTACATTAAACTTCCATTTCAAGGCAAGTTTCAAAATACTTCCATTATTCAAAACATATATGATGTTTTACAACTTAAGACATATTCGATGCTCTTAAAGTTCATTAATATTACAAAATTTCCAATGCATGATTAAACATTTACAAACAAGTCCGGATATTTCTCACGGGCATTCACCTCACGTTCCCAAGTGGCTTCCTCCACTCCGTGATGTTTCCACAAAACCTTTACCAAGGGAATGGTCTTGCCTCACAAGACTTGATCCCGCTATCCAAGACCAACCGTCTCTCCTCATACGAGATATCCTCGCTAACCTCCAAATCGTCCAATCCAAAGACATGGGACGGATTCGCTCATACTCAAGCATACTAACATGAAACACGTCATGCACTCCGGACAACTGCAACGGTAAAGCTAAACGGTACGCAACCTCCCCAATCCTCTAAAGGATCTCAAAGGGACCAATAAACCGAGGAGACAACTTTCCACTCTTCCCAAACCTCATCAAACCTCGTCTAGGTGATATTTTCATAAAAATATGATCACCCGTCTCAAATGCCAATGGCCTCCTCCACGGCCTAAGATAACTCTTTTGGCGACTCGGTCAGAATAAGCCTCCTACGATAAGCTCAACTTTCTCCGCTGCTTCTCACCAACTCCGGGCCTAACAATGGTGCATCACCCACATCGGCCCAATACACTGGAGACCTACCAGGTCGGCCATACAAGGCCTCAAATGGTGCCATACCGATACTCGACTGGAAACTGTTGTTGTAGGTACACTCCACCAAGGGCAAGTGCCTCTCCCATGAGCCACTGAAGTCAAGAACGCAACCTTAAAGCATATCCTCAAGGATTTGAATAGCACGCCGGACCGCCTCGGTCACCGAGGATGATAAGCCACGCTAAAGGTCAACCTTGTGCCCAAGGCACTTTGCAAACTCGCCACGTACTTAGCAAGAAACGAGGATCTCTATTAGAGACGATCGACACTAGGACCCCGTGCAACCTCACTATGTCCCGAATATACAAGTCGGCAAGATGTTCTATCGACTCTTTCACGCACATAGGCATAAAGTGCGCTGGCTTAGTCAACCGGTCTACAACTACCCAAATGGCATCGCTACCGAGTCCTCAAGACCTACAAATAAGTCCATAGTGCCGTGCTCCCATTTCCACTCTGCAATAGGGAAGGGTTGCAACAAACCCGCTGGCCTCTGATGCTCGGCCTTCACTTGCTAACAAGTAAGGCATTTCGATACGAAGACTGCCACATCTCTCATCATACCCCACCACCAAAATCAAGACCCAAATTACGATACATCTTGGTGCCTCGATGCACCGCATATGCTGAATGGTGAAACTCTGAGTACCTCCTCTGCAAGACTCCAAGACAAACAAACGGTCTTGGTATCTCACACTCACTGTGTCGATACAGACAAACCCTTCTCGCCTTCCTCGAGATCTTCTCTCGAAGGATTCTACCTCAAAGTCACCTCTCTCAGGTTTCTAACACTCGAGCCACAAGTGTAGGTCAGAATAACATAAAACAAGACCAAGAACCTCAATGGACTCGCCTGTATAAATCAAATTCCCCAAATGCACCCAACATCTCCCATTCCTGATGGCTATACAAGCTATATCACTAATGGATTTCTATTAAGGGCATCGCCACATCATTGGCCTTTCCCGAGTGATAGTACAACTCAAAGTCATAATCCTCGATGAACTCGATCCACCCCATCTGCCTCAAATTCAAGTCTCTTTATGTAAACAGGTACTTCAAACTCTTATGATCCGAGAATACCTCGAATCTCTCACCATAAAGGTAGTGCCTCCAAATCTTCAAGGCAAAGATCACAGCTGCTAATTCTAGGTCATGAGTAGGGTAATTCCTCTCGTGTATTTTCAACTGACGTAAGCCATAGGCTACTACTTTCCCCTCTTGCATCAACACACAACCCAAACCCTCTCGTGAGGTATCACAATAAACCGCATAACCCAAACCTCTTTCCGGAATAATCAAAACCAAAGTGGTGGTCAATGTAACCTTCAACTCTTAGAACGACTTTTCACAAGTCTCACTCCATACAAATTTGACCCCTTTCCGCATCAATCTAGTCAACGGTGAAGCTAGCCTGGAGAAATCTTTCACAAATCGGTAGAATACCCACTAATCCTTAAAATCGAATCTCAAAATACTCTTAGTCAGGCTCAATCTTGCACGCTTCTATCTTGGATGTATCAACAGACACTCTTCTCCGTAAAACCACATGGCCTAAAAACTTGACTTCTCCTAGCTTAACTCACACTTCCCAAACTTGGAATACAAATTATGGGCTCTAAGCAACTCAAGCACCACTCTCAAGTGTTCTTCGTGCTCCTCCTCCTCAAGATTAGTAAATCGTAATGTCGCCCACAAAACGACTACAAATGATCTAAGAATTCTCTAATATCCTGCTCATCAAATCCATAAACATCGCCGGTATTGGTGAGCCCAAAAGGCATCACCAGAACTTATATTGGACATACTCACAGATTAATGTCGTCTTTAATATCCTCCTCCTCGACCTCAATTGGTGGTAACCCGATCTCAAGTCTATCTTACGTAAAAATGGGAACCCTTTAATCGGTCGAATGATCATCTATACGAGACATAGGGTATTTATTCTTAACCGTGAGTCTTATTCAATTTCCAAGAATCAATACAAAGTCTCAAGGCACCATCTTTCTTTTTAGCAAAGAGGGTTCTACTCAAGAAACACTAGGGCGAATGAAGCCTTTATCCAAGAACTCCCGGTTGAATTGAACTCCTAGAGTTGAATCTTCAACTCACTCAACTCTTGGGCAAAACAAAGAAGGTGCCATAGAAATTGGCGCTGTGTTAGGCACTAAATCAATGGAGAACTCTATCTCTTGATGAGGTGGCAACTAACAAGATCCTCGAAAGATGTCCGAGTACTCACAAACCATTCTCGCAACTCAACCCCTGGCCTCATCACACTCACTACTTATAAGGCTAGCAAGAAGACCACTAAGTTCACTCCGCTCATGATCATACACCCGTGGCAAAACACTACCAACCCGATCTCCCAAGAAATGGAAACAATCCTCGCCAAGGTACATCAGGACCCTCTGTGGTAATAATCAATAATGACCAAGATGACGATAACTACCCATACCCAAAATAACATCAAAACCCCGACATAGCCATAACTTCAAATAAAATGGAAGCTCAGCTTGGCACTCTATATCGCACCCTCTACACCCTTGTTTCGTAATCAACTCACTCCCAACAGATGATACAACACAAATAGGAGATGCTAATCGGCTAACTCCAACCCCAAAACAGATGCAAATGCAATAGATATAAAAGAATGAGATGCACCAGATCAATCAATACATTGGCAACCGAGTTGCAAAACAAGAAGGTACCTCTCACAACGATTGGAGCCGGTACAAGATCCTGCGCAGTAAAAGATACACGCTCAGAGGCCCCTCGATCTACCTACTCACCTAGAGCAAAAGATCGCCGACATTTGGGACAACGGCCCTAATTGGCCCTCGAGGCTCGAACTAACCGAGCTGGCCGAAAACTCGCCGCCAGATGCACTGTGGTGCGCCAATCGCGAGAAAACCTCTTCAGTACCCTAACCACATCGGGTAACAACAGAGCGGCCGGCCTCGCCTCGACTCGCTCGAGGTCGAAATAAGATGAAGTCGCTTCTACCTCCGCCTTTGCAGTAAGATGGAGACTTGTGGCCCACCGACCACATTTGTAACAAGTCATATCTCCCGACCGCTCTCCCAAGGCTCGTGACTCAAGACTAGAAAGGTAGATCTAGCAAAACCATCTCGAGGTCAGCTGAGGTTAGAACCCCTCTGTCTCCTGCCATCACCCTGGCCATCTTGACTCCGCTTGGAGCCTCTCTGCCTCCTCCTGCATCATAATCTCCATATGGACCGAAGCATCTACAAAGCGCCCATAGTCTCGGGTCATAGAACCCCCAACTCTCATCTTGTGGCCATACCTCAACTTCTTCTCAAACTCCAGACAACGGCGTTCTTCAAACGCCACAAACTCAAAGTAACTCGATAGATCGGTAAATCGGCCTCAAACTCGCCATCGATAAACTTAGTCGCTGAGCTAACAAAACCGTCCTCGCCTCCCTAGCAATTGAGATAAAAACTTCTCCTGGAAAGCATCTACAAAAGCCTCCCACGTGCCACCAATACGACCCCTCATGTACTTCCAAGTCAACACTTGGTTACAAAAAGAGAGTACTAACTCTATACAAAATAATCCCTTGGCTTGATATACATGTAATACAACAAAAACAACAAAAGAGTCTAACGGCCTCAAGCCTTCCAAGCTATGTCCTTGGAGGTGGCATATTTCCTGTACCTGAAAATATTGTCCCATATAGGGTGAGCTAACGCCCAGTAAAAATATGCTAAACATAATATGAGCAATAACTAAATCATTAGCATTTGATAAATGTTTAACTCACATAAATCAACTATTAACCCATTTCAATTACATGACAAATGTGCCCATGTTTCATTCTATTTCCTATTCAATTTCTTAATTCATAACCATAGCTCAAAACTCGCCAAATAATTTAAATGAGATTTCGTCTCATATCAATAGTACTTCCATTTTAATTGAGATAACAACTCAAATTAAACACTTCATACTCCACAATAAATACACATAATTGTTGTATCAATCTCAAATAAAATGCTTTCATACTTTATATATGATACACAGATTTGCTGCATCAATACCTCAATAGATACATATAATTGTTGTATCGATAGAGTCCATCCCCTATCTCCTCCCAAACAATATCCGGTTTAGGAGTTCATCCCCTATCTTCCCCTAAACCATGGAGTGCATCCCCTATCTCCTCCCACACAATACAATATATATAAACGCATATCATATACATAATCAATCAATATATAAATTTAATGTATTATTCCAACCGTCATATTCGATGGCATATTCCATTGATTAGTTTTAGTTTGTCTAATCATCATGCATTGTCTACAACAATCAAGACTATCCTCCACCGATAGCCCAAAGCAGTTATTTCTAAACAGATAATAAATGCCTCAACAGATATATTATTTCAACATTTTCAAAGTGAGCGATTAATAAATCCAACTCACCGCTCTATCTCATAATGAGCCAATTCCATTATTCCCAACTCAATTTCACGCTTTATAACAATTGTCATTAATTACACTAATGACCCAAATATACCAAAACATGACATTTTCCTTTTTCAATATTGACCCAAAGGTCCAAATATTATCAACAACATCAATAACCTCCTTTTTAGATCCAAAACATATATGTTTGAATCAAAAGAGCAAAAACCTCTATTTCCAATATAACACATTACAAACCCTAACTTTCCAAATCAAACCATTTATACAAAAAACTCAACATTTAGGTTAAAGCTCATAAAATGAGTAAGAATCCCTACCTCAAGAGATGAAACCCAATGGAGAAGATGAAGAATTTCGAGATGCTCCAAAACCCAAGATTTTGGATCAAAAGATAGTCCACACCAAGATCAACACTTTTACAAAGGCCCAAAGGTGGGAGATCGCTAGGGCTAAATGATTTCTTAGAAAGAATGTGAGGTTTTAGAGAGAAGCTTCCAATGGAGGTTTTGAAAAGTAAGAGAGAAAGGAAATCAAAAGTGGTCCAAAAGTCAAAACTCTGACCGATATAAAGTCACCGCCGAGCGTGAAAACCCCGCCGAATATCGATACAGTACTCACGCCGAAGCGTGAAAAGCGCCGCCGAAGGCCGACGATTAGACACCTGCAGGTTTTGCGGCGATGGTCCTCGCCGAGCGAGGAACAAAATCAATGGTCACGCCAAGGCCAAATCCCCGCCGAAATGCATAAAGACTGCAGAGAGAAAATATCGAGATGAAAATTCACGCCGAAGGCTAAAATGCTCGCCGAGCGAGAAACAACAGAGGGCCCGCCGAAGGCCAAAAGCCCCGCTCGAGCGTGAAGGCTAAATTCTGGGCATCAACTTTTGGTTCCAAAGCACAATCAACCTATTTCAAACCTGGCCAACACAACTCAAGACTCAAATACCAAGAGTAAGGGAAAGAAATGAGAATGAGAAAACAACACAACCACTAACTAAGTCCTAATACAATATATAAAGCGAGAGGAAAACCGGATCGCTATAGAAGAAATTTCAAGGATGTATCTTGAGGAGGACATAAATCCTTGTGTTGAGCTTCTTTCCTTTCCTTTATTTTCTCGTATTTATTGATTGTCTGTTGCATTTAATCACTTAGCATTTTGAAATCTATTTTCTGGGCCAAATTTTATAATTACTCAAATCACTCCCCCTCTTGAGTTGTTTTCCTATATGACAAAATAAAAATTACATATGTATTAACTAGTTTTCGATGTTGTTTCATAACCGATACGATTTTTTCAATTGATATCAAGCTTTTTGTTAGTTATTGGTTTTTGAAAATTTTACAATCACAATACTCTCCTGCTTAAGGAAAATTGGGGCTATTTTAGCTACTACTAAACAAAAAAAAGTTAAATCAACCAAATGAAGACAAAAGTCAAGCACGTGCTTGGCAACAACCCATGCCACTGATCATTTACCAAACTACCCCCACTCACTCCTATGTCCTATCTGTTGAGAACTTTTTATCATTCACGTGGTGTACCATGTTTGAATTTGATTTTAAATTGGGCATAGTGATTGTGCCTACCTTTTGTTTTTTATAGCTGTTGTTTGATTAGTTTTTTTAAAATTTTTTTTTTTTGAGTTGAAATTTTTTTAATTTAAAATTAAAAAAATTATTTTGAAAAAAGATTAAAAATTAATTTTTTTGACTGCACAAAGATATGAAGTGATATGATTATAATTTAAATAGATTATAATTTAAAAGTTCGTTTGATTTGACTTTTTTAATTTTGTAAAAAAAATTTAAATAATTATAATTTAAATATGAAAAAAATACATAAAAAATTGAAAAATGACAAAAACGTAAATTTGGAAAAAAATAAAACACATGAAAACTCATTTTTGAAAAATAAAAATAAAATAATGTATACAAATAAAAAAAATGACAAAAACATAAAAAAAAAAAGAACCACAAAAATACGCTCATCCAAAAAAATAAAAATTAAAACAAAAATTAACATTTGCCACGTAATTTTAAAAAAATAAAACACATGAAAACTCTTTTTTGAAAAATAAAAACAAATTAATGTATACCAATAAAAATAAAAAAGACAAAAACGTAATTTAAAAAAATGAACAAATTAATGTATACAAAAAAATGACAAAATATAAATTAAAAAAAAGAAAAAAAGAACCATACAAATATGCCTAATCCTAACAAAAAAAAAAAAACAAAACAAAACAAAATCTGGTACAATGACAGTGATGTGGAGGATGTAAGGCAAGGAGTTGACATATAAAAATCACTTCAAGGGCAATTCGGTCATTTAACATAAAGACACCTCACTAAAAGTTAAAAGTTAAAAATTCAAAAAATCCTTCCAAACCGTGACTTTTTAACCCTATGTTAAAATAATCAAAAAAGTTAACCTACTTCCAAAACGACACCTGATTGTTGTTGCGTAATTGTTTGATAGTATATCATTAGGACATAATATTAATCCAAATTCAACCTTTACATATATGAATTTAGTTTTGGGAAGTTGGTTTTAAGAAAGTCCAAAAAATAAAAATCAAGTCACTTAAAATTAAAATATTATTAAAAACGTAAGTCACTTATCTTAGTTATTCACGATATTCAATGTAATTAAAAAAATTATTTTTAAGCATATTTACCTTTTTTTTATATGTATAAATTATAATAAATACCCTTAAACTATGACCTATGTGCATTTTATCCTTAAACTTTAAAACTCAATATTTAGTCACCTCAATTATTACTTTGTTATACCTAATGTTTTCTGTCAATATTTTGTTATGGATTTAAATAGAATGAGGTTATGTACGAAACATATGACATGTGTCTGTTAGAACAATAATATCTTTATCTGACAAGCTCATTTGTATTTGTTTCTTTTATCTTATTGACAAATTACAAACCGAATCACCAGTTATTGATTTTTTTTAGAATGTGTATGAAGTATATGATATATTTATTATTTTTTAAGATAATAATATCCGCTATTGATTTTTTTTAAAACAATAATATCCTTATATAATGATCTCACTTACATTTTGTCTTGGGTATGGCTTAATTTTTGATTTTTTAATTATTTAACCACCCCCTCCAAAAAAAAAAAACACATGGAAAAGTAATAAGTGATGTGACAGAAATAAACAATTTATTTGGCTTGTTGACAAACTAACCCTTTTAGTGACAAATTGCAAACCGAATCACATAGGGTAGTATTGCCCTAAAATAAATGTGTTATGTGTTTTTGCATATAATCTAACTTTGTATAAATCCCTAACATAGTTAGTACAAATTTTTTTATTTTCATTTTTATAGTAAGATAATATTTTAAGATAGTTAATTATTGAGTTTTGAAGTTGAGATAACAAATTAATCATAGGTTAAGAAGACTTAGAGATATTTTGGGAATATGGTTAAAAATTAGTTTTTGATTTTTTGACTTTTTGCTATTTTAAATAAGAGATGATATAACCCAAAATAGATTAAAAATTGACTTTTAACTTTTTAGTGTATTCCCAAAACACCACTTCCTTAGTGTAATAAATTACCTTTTGTTCTTCATCTCATAAAAAATCACAAGCGAAATCCTTAATCACACTAAAGCATTGGTTTGGGAAGTTGAGTTAGGATTAAAATAGTCGAAAAAGATAAAATAAATTTTTTAACTTAATAAGATAAAATGTGATATCAAATTATAATCAATTTATTTTTTCTTATAAAAATAAAAAAATATATAAATATATTCCAAACGAGATTTTTTAATCTCAAGTTAAATAGTTAAAAGTTAAAACATCTCAAACGGAGCCTAAAAGATGTAATCAATTTCTATAATCTTTTGATCATGAACCAACTTTGGGAGCAACGTTCATGATTCTATGATTCTAATCGTATGGTGTTTTGAGATTGCAGCATGGAAACTTGAGTAGGGACCACAACAGCCAAACATTTCAAAATGTGTTCAAGTGGGTGGACAGGTAATGATCCCCAAAGCACTGACCAATCACAACCATCCAAAATATCATGAGTAGATTTTCTTACATCAAATAAATTAATTTCCCAAGCCTTTTAGGAGAGATAGTTAAAAATTATTTTTTATTTTTTAATATATTTTAAATCACATTATCTCATTATTTTATTATATATTTTTTTTAAAAGAAATTAACTTTTAACTAAAACTTTTCAAAACAATTTTGGAGTGATTTGAGAAGTTAGTTAAAAGTTGACTAGGCTTCGTTTAGGATGTGAGTTAGTTTTTGACTTTTTAACCTAAGGCTAACAAGCCTCGTTTGTGATTATTTTTTGATTTTTGTGAGAAAAAATAAAATAATTATGTGTTGGATATGATATTTTGTCTTATTAAACTAAGAAGTCTATTTTTTTTAATGATTAAAATAGTAAAAACTCAAAAAATTTGACATGCCAAATGAAAGCTTTTTAACTTTTTTTTGATTTTTGATTTTTTATAAATAAAAAATGAGAGATAATATGATTTTTTTTTATTACAAGAAAATCTTTCCTACCCTCCCACAGTCCAAGACAATTCTCAGAGAGACGCCAATGTGTCGTTAACTGCTTCGATGGCGAGAAACTATAACTTGAGAATTTGTCTCGACCTTCCAAGAGAAGCTCCGCTTAAGTCAGGACTCGCACAGCGATGGAGCATTGAACCCACATCAAGTGCTAATTAGATAACTTGAGATCTAACCCCCTAACTAACTATGCGTCGTCCAAAAAATTATTTCAAGAAAAAAAGAATTGAACTCATGACCTTGAATCTTAAAATAGGTTAAAAATTAAATTTTAACTAGCTTGCGAAAAACCCCTCTAAATGGGATGGACCTACCTATCTGTTTCCTAGTCCAAGATGTAATGATACACCATCACCACACTCTGATGGTGCCCACTGTCCATCATCACTAGCCCATAACCCAAAGATATTATGGTTGTGTTTGGCTAGATTTGAGTTTGATTTTTTGATTTTTTTATTATAAGACAAAGTTTTGTAAAATAAAAATAATAAATTTAAACAAAATATCACATCTAATTCTATAATTATTTTACTTTTTTTTTTCACAAATATTACATTTAACTATAAAAAAAACTCAACTATCTATCCAAACACTAAATTTTTTTATCCAATAATATCCTATAATTAAAAAAATCTACATAAAAACCTACTTCTCAAACATCTACTATTTGGTACTTCACCACTCATTAAAAATTCAGAAAAATAAAATGGTAAATTGATTTTTTTAAGTTTTAAAAAATACAATAATAAGCCATATAAGGCTTCATTTGGAAAATGAGTTGACTTTTTAATTTTTAAAATTTTTAGCTATCTTAGTTGGAGGTTAAAAAATCTCGCTTAGGTTTGGATTTTTGATTTTTTGACTCTTGTGAGAAAAAATAAAATGATTGTGATTTAGATACGATATTTTATTTTATTGACTTTTTAATTTATTTTATCTTTTTGTAACTATTTTAGCCTAGTAGCCCTCCCAACTGAGGCCTCGTTTGGCATGTGCTTGCTTCAGTCTAAAAGTCAAAAAATTACTAAAAAAAATCAAAAAGTCTAAAATCTATACTAAAAAATCAAAATTTTCTTTTTTTCTCTACTTTTTACATATTTTTTCGTAAAAAATCAAAAAGTCATTTCAAACATTCTGCTTTTTTTACCTTATATTTTAGCTAAAAAATCAAAAAAATTACTAAAATAACATGTCCCAAAACGAAACTTCAAATGCTAAATGAGGGCTAAATTTGAAATAATTATATTAAACTCTTTTAAAATTTTAATTTATATAATACTTGACCTCTTTTTATTAGAAATTTATTGATTATATGAATGAAAAAATAATATCGTCATATCCTTTCTATTAAAATTTTGGGATATTTAACAATAAATTTCATCTCACAAACAAGTACTCTAATTGGTTTCAATTTTTTTCTATTGATCTGCTAAATCTTATTAGTGAAGAGTTTCTTTCTGTGTAATCATATTTTTTTATTTTGGTAGTGTTTTGGTGGATAACTATACCCTTTTATTAATGTGACAAGTATGATGTAACACTCCAATGTAGGAAGTATTAATGTAACATTCCAACAACGTGACACTCAAAAAAAATTAAAAATTTCTTTGTGTATTTTTCCTAAATGTGAAACGTGACAGGTTTGATGTGATATTCTGAAACTTTTACTCAAAAAAAAAAAAAATCTTTTAGTATATTTTTTTTAAATGTGACAACGTAGCGGATATGATATAACACTCTAAAAAATATATATAAACTCCTTAGTGTACTTTTCCCAAACGTGATAATGTGGCGGGTATGATGTGATACCCTAAAAAAAATATAAATTCCATAGTGTACTTTTCTTAAATGTGACAACGTGGCGAGTATAATGTGACACTTTAAAAAAATTAAAAACTTCTTAGTATACTTTTTTTCAAATGTAACAACGCCATGTATGATGTGACACTCTAAAAAAAATTAAAAACTTCTTAGTGTACTTTTCTCAAACGTGACAACGTGACGGGTATGATGTGATACTCTAAAAAAATTAAAAACTTTATGATGTGACACTCTAAAAAAAATTAAAAACTCCTTAGTGTACTTTTTCCAAACGTAATAACGTAGCGAGTATGATATGACACTAAAAAAAAAAAATTTAAACTCCTTAATGTATTTTTTTCAAATGTAACATGTGACACTCCAACATCGTAGGCATAATGTGACACTCTAAAAAAATTAAAAATTCTTTAATGTACTTTTTCTAAATGTGACACCTAACATGACGAGTATAATGTGACACTAAAAAACTCTTTAGTATATTTTTTTCAAATGTGATACTTTAATGTAACGGATAAATGAGTTATTACACATTCAAAATGGCTAAATGGATCACAAGAAAAAAATATGAGACTATATGGATTACAAGTTGAAAATATGAGACTTATTGGTCAATCTTCCTAAAATTTATGTTGCATCTTGTGTATTTTTGTGCTTATATCATATGTATTGATTTTAATCTTTTTAATATTATTAAAAAGAAATCAATGTAGTTATGTCGAAATTATAAAATTTATGTATTTTTTTCGAAAATAAAGGAAAGTTAGTGTCATTTATCCAATATAAAAATATTTGGTCTAAATAGAAAGTAAAAGTGCTTAGATGCATATTTAAAATAAATTACTTTGCTCAATATTTTTAATTTAAATTTTAGCCCTCCTTTGGCATGAGGTTAAAATGAGGTAGGGGCTAAAATAGTTATAAAAAAATAAATTAAATTTAAAAGTTAATAAGATAAAATATCACAATTAAATTATAATCATTTTACTTTTATTCTCATAAAAATTAAAAAAAGTCAAAAAAGTCCATCTTAAATGAAGCATTTTAGCCCTAGGTGTTGTTTTGGGAAATAAGTTAAAACTAGCTTTTTTTTTTTTTAGTTTTTTGAAAAAATATGTAAAAAATAAAAGATAATTTGACTTAAAAAATACTAAAAAGTCAAAAAACTAGCTTTTAATCTCTTTCCAAAAATAGCCAAAAGCCAAATGAACCATTGAGTGTTTGGCACGTTGACATTTTGGCAAAAATAGTCAAAAGCTAAATATTTAATCACATTATTTTTTACTTTATATATATATATATATATTTGTAAAAGATAAAACAAAATAAACTAAAATGACAAATTCTCAAACGAGCTCATATCAGGCTGGTCTGGCAAGTTGATTATTTTTGTTTAATTTTTTTGGAAAGCTTACGTGTAGATTTTAATAGATGGACTTATTATCTAATAGATCATATGAAAATTAATTACATTGTTATCAAACACTAATTAACAAACGTCAGTAATTGTTGATTTTCAGTGGCAGATTAAAATTTTTGATATAAAAATGTCACTAATTATAAATTTTAGCGACAGTTTAAAAAAATCGTCACAAAAGTCACTAATTTTTAACTTTTAATGATAGTTTGAAAAATTCGTCACTAAAAAAGTTTCTAATTGTAAGTTTTAGCTATAATTTATAAAAATTGTGATAAAAAAAATTCACTAATTGTCAATTTTTAGCGACATATGTAAAAAAATGTTACAAAAAATTAATTTTAGCGATGATTTTATTAAGACTTATTGTGAATAGAACTTGATAGGAATTAAATTCAAATATTAAGACCTATTGATAGTTTGTCTAATTTTTTACATTTTAACTATTTTAACCTAGGTAAAAAAGTTATGTTTTGGATAATATTTTTTATTTTTTATTTTTTAGTTGATTTGATAGTTGTGAGAGAAAAAAATAAAATGGTTATAGTTTGAATGTGACATTTTATTTTATTGACTACTTTGACCTATTTCGTTTTTATTAATTATTTTAGCCTAAACCTAAGTTACAAACCCTTGTTTAGCAACTTGATTATTTTAGTTGACTTTTTAATTATTTTAACTTGACTGAAAAAATTATATTTAATATAATAATTAACCTTTTTATAATTGATTTGATGATTATAAAAGAAAAAATGAAATAATTTTAATTTAAATATAATATTTAATCTTATTAATTATTTTAATTATTTTATTTTTATTAACTATTTTAATCTAAACCCAAGTTGACAAATATTCCTATTATTCAACTAAACATATTATCCGTGTCATGTCAAAAATTTATAATCTTTTAAAATCGAAAGCGAAGAAAAAGACATTATAACGCATGTTGTTAAATTAAATTTGAAAAATATGTTATTCAATCCAACTTCAATAATAAGTTATTCCAATTTGATTCATTATCAATTTGATTAGAGCTAGTTTGATAATTAACTTTTAAAATAAATTTTTAATTTTTTGACGAGGTGAAAAAAATTAATGTATTTTGAAATAATTTTTTTCAATTATATTAAAAATTGTGAATCACTAAGGTACTTGATTTTTTTAGTAATTTTTTTAATAGTTCACAATATAATAATAATAATAATAAGTCATTTCAAAACATGTTATTATTTTTATCTCGTAATGTTATTTTGTAATGTAAGATTGTGAGTTCAACTACAATAGATAAAAATTTGATATCATTATGGTTTTTTTTTTTTTTTTTCTTTTCGTTATAAGATTTCCAAATCAAAATAAACCTCTTAGTTGATGCTTTCATTTTTTGTTTTTATAATTTTTTTTGACATTCAATTGATTCAACAATTTTTTGAATAACCATCCAGAGAGCTGTCTTTTACATTTTTATTTTTTTTTTCATTTAAAGTATGATTTCAATTTTGTGCAGAGCAGCAAAATTTACATTGGAATTGAATTTACAATTCTAAGAAGTTTTTTTCTTTTTCTTTTTTTTTGATTTAAAGGAAATGAAAGCAGACAAAAGAAAAGGATTTCAGATAACAAACAGAGGGCTACTCCCTCAGTCCAACCACTCCAGTCATATCCTCAATGAGGAGAATTGTGACCTCCATAGGAGGATCCTCAAGGATTTTTACATGTTCAGCTTGGGCTACACCCAAATCAGCTAGCCTATCAGCCACTTTGTTGCCTTCTCTCAAGGTGTGGAGGATAGAGCAGTGACATCTCTGAAGGAGGAATTCGGCATCTTCAATGAGGGCCGTGAGAGGAGAGTTTGGGTGAGGCCCTTGCTGAATTTGGAGTAGAGCTTGCTCAGAATTTGTTTCAATTACCACATTGGTCAGCCCTTTCTGGAACAAAATGGTGAGTCCACGATAGATGACCCAAATTTCTGCTTCTAAGCACGTGCAGTGTCCCAAATTGCCATAGTAGCCCCATAACCAAGTGCCTGTCTCGTCCTTCAAAAGGCCTCCATAACCGGCTTGAGTTGGATCACCCTTTGAACAGCCATCTGTGTTAAGCTTCAATGTGCCTACAGTAGGAAAACACCATTTAATTAGCTTAGGTAAAGAGAATTAGGGGTGAAGAGGAGATTGAAAAGCCTTTTTAATTTCATGCACATAAGCCCTGATGAGTTTAAGGTTGGTATGAACTGGGCTCATTGTTTGATAAAAAACCATTTTATTTCTATCCTTCCAGATCTGCCAAAGAGTAACAACAAAAATCAAGAACCATTTTGTGCTAGACAGAGTTATTTTGCTCTTTGAGTTAGAGGACACCCAGTCAAACAGTGGCATTGTTGATCCTTCCTCCCACCAAGACTGATTCTGAATGTGAATCCAGAGTGCCTTAGAGTGGGCACAATCTCTAAGAAGGTGTTGCATATCTTCACTAGAATGTCCATATCTAGGACACAAATCTGAAGAGGTCAGATTTCTCACAAGGCGCATGTGATTAGTAAGCAGTCTGCCTTTCAGAATAAGCCAAAGGAAATATTTCAGTTTTTGAGGGAGTTTGAGTTTCCAAATCCAATGCCAATCCTTGCCATCCACAACAGGATTAGTAATAAACTGAAAAGCAGTGGTAGTAGAGAATTTACCACAAGTAGATCCAATCCAAGATGGAGTATCTGGGAATGTTACAAATCTGGGCCTGTAAATTTTAAGAATTTTAGAGGGGTCATGAGGAGTAACCAGTGTTGCAAGACTGTCCATGTTCCAATTGCCTTCCTTATCCAAGATTAGTTTAACTTTGTCAAAGTCATTGGTTGGGTAGTTGTTATTTGTTAGGGCTAAATGTTTAGTACCACACCACCAGTCATTCCAAAGTGAAATATCCTCACCATTACCAACTACCCATTTAACTCCACATCTTAGAGTATCCCCGGTTTTGCAAATGTCTCTCCAAATGTGAGAAGCTTGGGACTTCTGAGGCTAACTAAAGAAACTGTTATGGTGCAAGTATTTAGAATGAAGAATTTGGCACCAAAGCTTTGATCTTTTACTCAGAAATTTCCACCATAGTTTAGTAAGAAGAGCAGCATTATGGTCCCTAGCATTTCTAATACCTAAACCACCTTCAGATTTACTTATATAAACACTGTCCCAATTAACTAGATGGACTTTCTTATGTGTTTCAGTGTCCCCCCAAAGGAAATTTTTATAGACCTTATCAATCTCATCACAGGTATGTCTAGGAAGTTCCATGGTTTACATGGTGTAGGAAGGGATGTCAGATGTGACAGCTTGGACAAGAGTGGCCCTTCCTGCTAAGTTAAGAGTTTTGGTTTTCCAACCTGCCAATTTGGTTTTCATCTTTTCCAAAATCTCACTGAAGGTGGCCTTAGTGACTCTCTTGTGAAGTAAGGGGGAACCAAAATATTTGCCCAGATACTGGGTTAGGGGAATGCCACTATGGGTACTAAGGGACTTAACAAAATTTCTATGGATATTGGGAGAAACAAAGAGCTGAGACTTAGCATGATTAATATTTTGACCAAAAACTGCATAAAATTTAGAAAGGACCTTAAAGATTGTATCACAGTTCACGTAGTCAGCCTGAGCAAAAAGGATGATGTCGTCTGCAAAAAACAAATGGGATAAGGGAGGGTTGGATTTAGATGCCTTAATGCCTTTCCAAGAGCCATCTCTCACTTTAGAGTTCATCATATTGGATAACCTCTCCATACAGAGCACAAATAGGTATGGTGAAAGGGGGTCACCTTGTCAAAGCCCTCTCTCATTATGAATACCCTCAATAAGTTCACCATTCCACAGAATAGAAGAATGCTTATTAGAGACACAGCTCATGATTAACTCAATCCAACAATCATTCAGTTTGAATTCAATTAAGGCATCTTTAATGAAATCCCAAGACAATCGATTATAGGCTTTTTCTAAATCAATCTTGAAGATCATACCACCATACTTTCATTTTTTATGTCTTAAGGTGTGTACGATTTCCTGAGTGATGATAATATTTTCAGTGGTGCTCCTTACAGGGATAAGGCAACTATGATTGAATCTATCCAAATAATCAAGGAGAGGACGGATCCTACCCACTATAAGTTTGGTAATGATTTTATAAAAGACATTGCATAAACTAATGGGTCAGAATTGTCTAATGGACTCAGGATTGTTAACTTTAGGAATAAGCACAATAAGAGTCTCATTAATGATATTGGGGATCTGTTTAGAAAGGAAACAATTATTCACAAACTCACACACGGAATGGGCAACAAGATGCCAGTAATTTGATAGAAAATGGCTTGAATTCCATCTTTGCTATGAGCTTTAAAGGCACCTATATCTTTCACAGCTTGCAAAATCTCAAAGTTAGAAACAGGTTTAGTTAAACGAGCATTGTCTTCAGGAGTGAAGTGGTGATGAGATATATTACTCCAATGTTCCAGATAAATTATAGGGCTATCACTAAAAAGAGTCTGAAAATAATCAAGAATAATAGCTTTAATACCTATAGAATCAGTAATCCAGCCTGCATCGATCCTTAAGAGCATTAATTTTAATTTTCCTTCTCTTTGAAATAGTGGAGATATGAAAGTACCTAGTATTTCTGTCCCCCAACAGAATGTGTTAAGATCTAGCTTTCTGAAACCACAGGATTTCTTCTTGATACAAAGTAGAGTTATATTGAGTAATGAGCTCTTTCTCAAGAATTTGGAGACTATGAGAAAAATTATTAGCTAAACATTTTTGGAGACCTTCAATTCGGGCCAAAAGGTGTATTTTCCTTTTAAATATATTACCAAAGACCTCTTTGTTTCACTCTTTAACTTTACAGAAATCAGAGGAAATCAATGAGGTTATGGTTCATATTAGTCCACGAAGAATTAATAACATCAATGAGACCTCCGGTGTGTCATCCAGTATTTCAAAGCTTAAAAGGCTTATTAAGGGGTTGAGTTGATGCATACCTTGAGTATAAAACAAGAAGGAGAATGATCAGAGTATGTTTTAAGGAGGATTCAAACAAAGGCCTCCTGAACATGGTTCTCCATTCCGAGCTGCATAGAGCTCTATCAAGACGCTCAATTGTGTTGGCAAGTCTTTTCGCTATTAGTCCATGTCATGTTAGGACCTGAACTCCGCAAATTAATTAAGTTGCAGTTGTTGACTCTGTCTAAGAATTTCTGATTTCGAACAGTAGTAGTTCTGGGGTTAAAGCTTCTGCGTTCTCCCTGGGTAGCAAAATCATTAAAGTCCCCCATGACTAACCATGGCATGTCCATAGTTTCGGCCACATCTTCCAGATCATCCCAGAGATGGTCTCTCATAACCGGGTTATGACTAGCATAAACAGCAGCTAAGACCCATTCATCATAATCAGCTTTATGGATAGTCGCATGGATGGCCTGGGGAGTGACTAAGGATGCACGCACGATAACTTGGCTTGCATCCTATACAATCCAGATCCCACACCACACGACCAACATGATCCACAATGGTTGAGGCTGTGAAGCCTAGATGATTGAAGAAATTTCCCATTTTACTAAAAGGAACCTTAGTTTCCAAAAGAACTAAAATTTTAGGATTGTGGGTTCGAATAATTTCTGTGAGGTTGCGCTTGAAATTATTGTTGTTGGCTCTCTGGAAGTTCCAGAATAGAAGGCGTAACAAATCCATAGATGGGTAAGTCGATGAGAGTCAAGAATTCAGATCTTTAACGATGTCATAATCCGCCGCCGATCGCTTGCCTTTGCCCTCATGGAGGCCATCTCAATCGAGTGGATCGGTGTTGGTCAGGTTCCTCTCAATTGAGCACAATTGTCATACGGATTCGCTTCTATCCACCGCTTAAAGCGACTAGATGGGCAACTTCTATCTCCGTCCCAACAATGTGGCCAATCGAACTAGTCTCGATTTCAATATTCTTCCACCACTGGTCATCTGGTCGGTCACCGCTGGTTTATGGCTTGTTCTATATGTAGCTTCGCCAGATCGTGGGTCACTAGCTTTCTCCTGGGGCTTTGAAAGGTTGTGTATTAGGTTGTGTATTGCAAGTAAGGTAACAGAGAGGGGTTAGGGGTGACATAGATTCACCATAGCTAGATCTCAGAGACCTTGGTAAGGGACCGAATTGTAATTCATGTCAAGGACTCAGGTCGATAGCGTATTAGCCGAGGTTAAAGAGACCATAACTTGATCACAGATTGAGGAATCGCCTGCATCGCTGGAAGATTTGATGTACTTACCTCAAGATTTTGTTGTGGTGTTTGATTCAGAGAAAATATAGTAGAATCCAATGAATGGAGGGGGCATACTTCTACTTTCCTTTGCCTTTAGGGTCATTGGGTTGGTTTGGGCTTGCCACCCTATTGGGCTGGCTATGGTCTTTAGAAATACCCGATTTGTTAGTTTTCCTCCTCCGGTATTCTCAAAACTAACTTGGTCCTCCTCCAAAGCTTTGAATTTGTTGTCCTTAGAGACTGGGCCAGACGTGGTGTGGGCCCGCTTGGGTTGAATTGGTCTTCTACCATTTTTCTTGACAAGCATCCATGGGCCGAATGGATCTGTCTCTCCTTGCCCAGTGTGTAGTTGGTCGTTGGCTTCTGTTATGGGATTATCAGGGGTAACATCACCAAAAACGGCTATATTAATAGCCGCCGGTTAGACGATGGTATGTCTGAAACGACAAACTTCTTTTCTATGATCTATCCTGCCACAAAGAAAGTAGAAATAGTGGAAAGATTCATATTTAATGTTGTAGTATCGATCTTCCAAAATAAATTTTGGTTGCAATGGTTGACTGAGACCCATTTCTATACATATTCGAGCAAATTTTCCCCTTGTCGCCATGGCCGTGGTCCAGTCGATCTTAAGGGGCTTTCTTAGAGATTTGGCAATAGCAAAGAGGACTTTCTCTTGATAATATTCAATCTA
Organism: Camellia lanceoleosa; assembly: GCA_025200525.1. Lineage (NCBI taxonomy): Eukaryota > Viridiplantae > Streptophyta > Magnoliopsida > Ericales > Theaceae > Camellia > Camellia lanceoleosa. Next base: position 170,735,330 of record CM045762.1, read on the forward strand.
AGTCTAGAAACCGAACCCAAACAGCGGCTTGTGGTTTCAAAGGCTTCGATGGTCTCAAGTCTCGCCTCATCGCTAGATAGTTCAATAGTGATCCATGATCACCCGCGTCCTCCTATGAACACATGGGTACAATGATCGATTAGAAAATTTAAAGAGAAAGTAATTATTGCCCAAATTGATAGTAGTAAATTCTCCCTGCAGACCCCAAATATTCTTTACACGGGTACAGAGCATTTTGTATCCAATGGTCTTACCTGTATATGATAATTAAAGCAAATCTCCACTTGTTGTCGAATTTTATCCAACAGCTTTTGGTAAGGATACTTTAGGGACTCCCAATTGCTCGGTAAGAGTGTTGATTTCATGATATCCTTCGCCATTGTCCTTTTCATCAGATGAGAGGATTTCGACCCTACTATCGAAAATATAGTCACCTCTTCTGGACTGATTCAATGCATCCTTGAAGGCTTTGGAAGGCAGAGAAGTAGGAGATCTCAGGTCATTAGTTGCATGAGGAGGGAGGCCCTCCTTCGACACTTCAAACTCCATGTTCGTCTCGTTATCGAAGACCGCTTCAATCAATGTAACATAGCTCTTAATTTTTTGGTGTCGCGATCAAAAGTGGTCTTCTTCTTCCGCTTCTCAAGGTTGAGCTCCATTTGATAAAGTGATATATGTGTTTTTTCGGCCGAGATGAAAGGTTTGGATGAACCAATGATTCTAGGGATGCATTGTTGATGGACATGTGTCAATACATCAAGATCGAGATAGGATTGGAAATGCATATGTTGGGACAGATGATCCTAACCCTATTTCTTATGGTGATTGAGCTTGGTGACTAAGGTCTCGCTTGGCAAGTAGTCGCTTTTAGCCTAAAAGTCAAAAAATTACTAAAAATCAAAAGTCTATAACCTATACTAAAAAGTCAAAGATTATTTTTTCTTCCTACTTTTTGCACATCTTTTCGTAAAAGCCAAAAAGTCACCCAAACATACTAGGTTTTTACTTCAGATTTTAGCCAAAAAGCCAAAAAGTTAATAAAATAGTCTCCTCAAACGAGACCTAAATGTTAACTTTCTAACCATTGAATTGAACAACATGGTTGTCCAGAACACGGGTGAATGATAATTAGGAGTGGGCATAGGGTTAATCGACTCATACAACCGCCCAACCGTATTTTATCTGCATGTTTTTAGGTGGTTTCAAGGAGCATGTATGAGTGGGTGTGAGTGTAGTTTTGACTTAGTTTGCAGGTTGTGGGCGGATTACAGTTTATGCCGCATAAATCCGACTTGCCCACACAACCAATTTCAAAAAAAAAATTTATATATATTTTTTGTTCTTACCCTTGCGCAAGCAAAGGGCCAAGAGTAACTTTTATTTTTTTTGTTCTTACCTTAATGCAAGCAACGCAACAGCAAAGCAATTCAAGAGTCGCGTTTCATTATTTTCTCATCTCTCTCTCTTGGCAAAGTCAGAGTAATCCAACGCAGAATAAATTAGGTAATATATATATATATATATGTGTGTGCATGTTTTGGCCTATTAAAATGTAATATATGATAGTAGATAAGTCTCCCAAAAAAAATTCAAACAAAAGAAACTCAAAAATGAAAAAGTACATGCCCAACTCGCTCAACCGACCGCACCCACCCGCATAACCAAGTAACCCACCCATACAAATCACAACCCACAATTCAGTAACCTAAGTCCATTTTCATGACCAAGACTGTTGGGTGAAAATCAACCCACACTTGCAATTGCCAAACCGCCCACTAGTAGCCCTAATGATAATGAGAAAATTACAAATCAAGAATATTTATAAATACATGAACACATTTAGAAGACATTATAAAAAAAAAAAATTTAAAATTTCAGGATTTGAACCTTATACCAAAATAAAGATTTAAACAGTAATTTTTAAAAATAAAAATAAAAAAACATTTAATTAAAGACTAAAGAAATCCAATAAAACTAGTACAAAAAATAGGCTTCTTAGCCTTTTCTTTTTTTTTTTTTTTTTTTTTCTCTTTAATAGACTGCTTTCTCCCTCCTCCTCCCCAAAAAAAAAATTGTTATTATTGTTATTTTGAGAAACTTTTGTAGGTCCTAATAAGTGGATCCATTGTCTCATAGATTTTATGATAATTAATGTTATTTTTTTGTCAAATACTATTTAAAAACATCATTAAATTGTTAATTTTTAGTGACAATTTAAAATTTTTGTCATAAAAAATATCACTAATTATAAGTTTTAAAGAAAATTTAAAAAAAAATCGCCACAAAAAAGAAATTAATTTTCAATTTTCAACGACAGTTTAAAAAATTTATCATAGAAAAACGTCATTTATTGTAAATTTTAGCGATTAATTTATAAAATTCATGAGAAAAAAGTCATTAATTGTCAATTTTTAGAGACAAGTGCAAAAAAAAGCATAAAAAACAATTATTTGTAGCGATAATTTTATTAGAACTTATTTTCAATAGAATTTAATAGAAATTAAATTCAACTATTATGACCTATTAGTAGTTTACCCTATTATTTTGGGAGGTCTAGCTAAGTGGCTTCTTAACCTTTTTAATTGATTACAAACTGATTTTTTGAAGGAAAAATTAGTGAAACATTCATCTTCAACTTTGTATAGTAGGTGAGATCTAAGATATTTTTTTTTATTAGTTAAGGTGTCTCAACATTTTCACAAAGAAAATTTGACTCAGAAAAATTTTGCCTAACTCAGAGAAATTTCGGTCTCGAGTGAGAAAACTTTTAGACTTTCTCCTGTACTATCACTAAGAAATGTCTCTAAGTCGACAAAATTTCTCCGAGTCAAATTTCTCTATAGAAACATTGAGTGACCTTAACTATTATGAAAATATTATATATCATTTATCTTATAAAATCTTAATTTTAGACACCTTAAATAAAATTCTCTTTTTTTAAATAAAAAATAAAATTTTTAATTTTATTCCTACCAGGGCCTAAATTGGGCCATGGAGGACTTATAATTTTGGAAAAATAGAAAGTTGTATTTTATTTACAAGTAATACTACATTTAAGTCTTTTTTTATATTTTTTATGAGTAATTATATTATTGTTTTTTTAAATTGAAGAAAAAACAAAAAAAAGAATAATTTTAATATAATTATATTAAGTTATTTTAAAATTTTAATTTATATAATACTTAATTCAATTTTCATTAATAATTTATTAACCTTATAAATAAAAATAATAATTTTATTAATCACTTGGTGTAATTATACTAAATTTATTATATATTTGTTTTAATAAAAGAAATGGGTATAATTTAAAAGTATTTATTTATTTATTTCATTTTGACACTCAAATAATGAATCTTACATTAATAAGAGTATATATGACATTTATTCACATGTATCTTATGTTAATTATATATTTATTTTAAAAAATAGAAAATTAAATGGGTATGATCCTCTGATATTGAGAGAAAACGGTCTAATATTTGTAGTGGAGTAGAAATTATTTAGTAAGTCAGAAAACTATGTATGTTCATGCTACCGATGAAATATTTTTTGTTTGTCAACCATCTCTTTATTATTAGGATCATGTATTCATTTAGTCACTTATTGGTTGACGACCGTCAATATAAAATTCTTTTGAAGATAAAAAAGTTACTCGTGAATGGAGAACCTAATTAATGGGCGCTAGTGTTGAATTACAATAGGACATTTATCTTTTACACAATCAAGCAAAGCCCTCTCATTTCTATGTAGTATTTATCATTCATCACACCTAAACATCATTTGCCCTCCTTCCATCGCTTTCATACAAGTAAGGGCAAACAAACACTCACAACCTTGCCGCTATCATGCGCCACCTCCACAATTGTTGGGATTCAACAAGACTCTTTAGAATGAATCTAGAAGATCACAAAAGTTCTAGAAAAATTTGGTAAATTTTAAAATGGCCTAGAAAAATTTCAAAATATTAGTAGTTTAGAGAAATCTAGACAACTAGAAAGTTTCGTAAAGTTCTTAAATATTCTAAAATAGTATAGAAAACTCCACTAGTGCTAAAAAGTTTAGAAAATTCTAAAATACACTAGAAGCGGTAAAGGGTCCTAGAATACAGAAGTATTAATGATGGCTCTTTGGATCAACTTGATCCTAGCCATCCATTAAGAAAGTAGAAGACTATATAAAGGGAAGACTTCTCATTTTAGGATACTATAGAAAATGAGATAAGAGTGTTGTGATAGAAAGTAGTGGTGATGTGGGTGAGAAACCCATTGCTCACATGCATTGTTTCCTTCTCTTTCCTTCGCTTATCTCAAACATCTCTTTTTTCCACCCATTGACTCTCACTTTCAACCAGCTATTTAGCTCATCAAGTTGAAGTGAATGAAATTTGCATCTTCACCTAAGACTACCACACAAAGCATCTCAGCACTTTTTCTTTTTGTTCAATTACATTTTTTTGATTCAAGATCTATTCACTACACTTACTTAGAGATTGCTCGCCAAAATTGAAAGGGGTGAATCCTATCGCCAAGCCAACCAATGTTGGTGCAGCTTGAAATGAGGTTTGCAAGGCTCAAGGCAAGTTCCTCTGAAGACAAGATAAGGTTTACAATTCATTTAAATGTGCCTCTTTGTTCCTTTCCCATTTGCAACCATAATTTGCTTTTTTTAGGTTTGGTAGATCTATCAATGGATATCGTGACATCAATGGAGTTAAGTTGACTTCGCATATATGAGTATTAAGCTATTAATTTCAAAGGACCTCTATTTGTCGGGGACTTTATGTTCACAAGAATGAAAATGTGTTTCATAAATTCTTGATATATATATATGTAAGGTGAAGATGTCATTGGGGTAGTAAAGAGACTTGTAATTGCTATCTTTTTAGATACATATATATTTATGGCTTGGCAATTAGTTAAAAGTCATTTAAAAATTTTTTTTTGAGTCACATTACTCCCTTATTTTTTACAAGTTTTCTTAAAAAAGTCAAGAAAAAGGTCAAAAATTAACTCTTAATCTACTTTCCAGCAAAATAGACTCAGATTGTTTTGAGAAGAAAGGTTAAAATTGATTTTTTAACTTTTTTAATTTAAATATATATATATATATAAAATAAAGAAAATAATATGACTTAAAAAATTTAAAAAAAATTACTTCTAAATCCAATTGCCAAAAAACAAGCTTCTAACTGCAAGGCGGCCATGGTCACATGATTTGAGTTTTACTTAAATTAAATTATTTGGTCAATGGTTACTTTAATAGTAGGATTTGTGTAGAGAAAAATTAAAGATAATAGAAAAAATAGGAAAAGTTTTGAATTATAAAGGGCATTTATACACAAGTTCTAATTTATAAACTTATATTCAGGGGTGATTGGGATTTTAATTACACAACCAAAGGAAACTCACCGAAAGCACCGACAGTAATAGATTCAAATTTCAACAACGTGGTAACAAGAAAATGACACCCCGTTGGTTCGTCCATCTTATTAATTCTATGATTAAGGTCAAGAAATCTGGCCCTCACAAATATCAAAACAATACTTAATGCACAAGTCAAAGCATCATAAATAAAAGCATCTTTTAAATAAAGCATCACAACCAAATCATACCTTAGACCACGAGGGTGCCTTTAATTTTTATAATGATCAAGGTCCGAACTCTCCTTAGAAGTTTTACTCATGGGATTCTATCATTTATATGATAATATCTATCGCTAACCACACTATTCAGAGATTAAGATGAACTCCAAGAGACGTCCCATCTCTATCCAAATAGGGTATGACATCATTCAGACTCTAGTCCCCATCTAAATATCTCGTAGATTCGATATTCACGCAGAATACTTCTGGCAATATTCAAACATCTTGGTAAACATGATCTTCCCATCGCACCCTACCGACACCCTTAACGCGGACCTTAGCTAAGGGTGTCATTTCAAAATACCCTCTCTACAATCGCTTAGGTTATATTATCTTCAAGAATCTCAAGTGATAGAACTTGTTATTGTTCCATCTTTCAACATAAAGAGACACTCTTCCTGATCGAGCATCATCATATTTCGCCGGGCGATCAAAACAAGGACTCAACCCCTATCAAGAATCAAGAATCAAAATCAAGAACTAAGAACCATGTTTTATCTCATCCAGTCTAACATCTCGGAGAAGATCGTGACTACTAGTAGAGATTGCGGATTTAGTAGTTACAGACGACTATAAAATTCCTGCATCAACTCAAGAGAAACCAGAACAAAATGTTCCGGCCTCATTTTAAATTCAATATCCAACTCGAATACGATCTTCAACCAAAAATCATCATGTCATCAACTCTGTTCGGCATTCATACATCTACCAGTCACATCGGAATCGCCACGCCAGCCATCACTGCACACATCGTCTAAGGTGCTTAATACTTAATGTTTTATTATTATTTTTGTTTTTTGACAAAACTTCCTTCACTTTCTAGAAGGTCTAATTGTCATTCCTTCAAGTTTTTCCTATTACAACTTTTGGTCACCACTTCAGCACCTGTTCCATTTCGTTAAAGCGTTGTTCCACTCGATAAACCCCATTTTGGCATTTTCATTTCCTCGCCGCTTTGTAAGTCCTCGATGATTTCCATTTGACCAATTCTCCATTGTTTTCAAATATATTCCTTCTGTATTGTTATATTATCACATAATGGCATCTAGAATCAGACTACATTGCTATCTTGTATTTAGATTCAATCCCAATGTTCCTCATATGCCTTCACTTGCTTTGACTCATATTTTGTCTTTCCTTGCGTTCTTGGCTTCCATCTTCACATTTGTATTTGATCATATCTTCCGCACACCGTCACCAACTTTTTATTGTTTTGTCTACATCCCTAATCATAATGCTCTCATTTTTTCAGATTCTTGAATCTTTTAATCATCAGTTTTATGTTTTTATCTCTTTTTTTTGTCCTGTTTCTGCTTGTTAGTAGATTTTCATCAATCTTGTACATTTGTATACTAGGCTGGGATCATAGAATCCACACTTAGAAAACTAAAACAATT